>PVIR01000663.1:122031-159526 GCA_004026965.1 Petromus typicus | reverse complement strand
TGGACATATTTCCTAACAGCTTCAAGTACTGAATTTTGGACATGGCTTGGGAACTTCTAGTCACTGGATTTAATACAGGGGAAAGATTTGTTGTTTCAGAAAGACAAGGAGTCACAGCTTTTCCAAGAGGTTGCTGCTCATAGAGGGGTTGGTCAAGGGTTCTCACTATGCACATGTCCTTGGGCACTGCTGCTGGTTCACTTCCTGAGCAGACAGACCATCCTCAGTTTTGGGACCACTCAGTCATGAAGAGTCTCTTAGGCTTCTGACACTGGAATGGGGTCCAATGGAAAAGACAATTCTTTCATGAACTTGCCTTATTTGAAACCTGAAACAGGTGAGGAACTTCTGCTTCCAGTTAGAAACCAGCATGCTATATTTCAGATTCTAATACTCTTTACACAGTGGCTAGAATATTATCAAATTTTGAGACACAAAAAAGCAAGGAAAAAGAATAATCAAAAGAAAATGTACCTGTGTTAGCAGATCAGTAGATCCTACTTAGTAGAGTTATCCAAGAAAGCTTTTAGAGCAACTATTACAACTGTTAAAGAATTTACAAGAAAAGGTAAACATAAAGGGCAATCAGATGGGATGCTCAAGAATGAATACACAATTCTGCAATCAACTGAAATTCCAGCATGAAAAAATGGAACACTGGAAATTCATTTAATGGACCAAATATCCTTTGCTATAGGAGAAAAGATCATCTAAGATGAAGACAGTCTAACAGAGTTTCAAAAAATAATTTGAGTTTATTGATGCATTTTAGGAATACATTATGATCACACTCCTCACTGGGAATTTTTAGTCTAATAGAAATTATTGAAACTTAAAAATAAGAATTTAAAACAAAGCAAGAAAAAGAAAGAAAGAACATGGCATCAGTAATCTGCTTGAGAGCGAGAAGTGGTCATTTATGCATGTAAGTAGAATCTTAGGTAAAAGATTATTAGAGACAAAGAATGAGATGAAGTAAATATTTGAAGGACTGAGAGTCAAAACTTACCAAATTGGATTATAGCAAAATCAACCACAGACCAAAGAAGTTTATCAAGCCCAGAACAAGAAAAATACAAATAAAATCACACCTAATCATGATCAAATTTCTGAAGCCTGATAGTAAATGAAAGCATTTGTTGGTGTTGGGAAGACATAGAGGAGAACAAGGTTACGAATGAAGGCTTAGGGCTGGGGATTTAGCTCAGTGGTTCTGGCACCTGTCTTGCAAGTGCAAGGGCCCAGGTTTGATCCCTGGTAACCACATATAACAATGCTGGGCGTAGAGACTCACCCCCATCAGCAATCAGAACCACATACCACAGTGCCAGGCATGGCGGCTCACATCGGTAATCCCGGCACGTGGGAGACAGAGGCAGGAGGATTGCTGTGACTTCAAGGCTGAGCTCAGGGTCAGCCTGAACTACAAAAAGTGAGACCCTGTCTCAGAAAAAAAAAAGAAGGCTAAATTTTATCCAGAAACAATGCAAGAAGATAACAGAACAATATTTTGAAGTGCTGAAAGGAAAACATAAAAGTCATGGTAGTATTTCACATTAGCCAAAAATATCCTTCAAAAAATAAGATCTTTTTTGGTAACTGAAAATTAAGTGAATTATCAAGTAGAACTAAGTTATAGAGAATGTTACAGGGGATTCTTTAGACAGAAGGAGGAAACTTGAGCCTATAGAAAATAACAGTGAGCATGAGAAATGGTAAATCTATGGATAAATATGAGTGTTCATGTTTTTTAAAAACAAATATTTAAAATAAAATAACATGTAGGGATCAGACATATGATAATCTTAGTTAAAAAGATGAGGGAGAGGGGGCCGGGGAGTTAGCTCAGTGGTTCCGGCGCCTGTCTTGCAAGCGCAAGGACCCGGGTTCGATTCCCCGGTAACCACATAACAATACTGGGTGTGGAGACCCGCAACCAGTACCACACACCACAGTGCCGGGCGTGGTGGCTCACGCCTGTCATCCGAGCACTCGGGAGGCAGAGGCAGGAGGATTGTGATGTGAGTTAGAGGCTGAGCTCAGGGCCAGCCTAAACCACAAAAGCGAGACCCTGTCTAAAAAAAAAAAAAAAAAAAAAAAAAAAGATGAGGGAGAAATAAACAGAAATACTTATTTTGGGGTTCCCATCTGTAGACCAAAAAATATTTTTAAAAAATCTATGTCTGTACTGAACATGTAGAAACTTTTTTTCTTGTCATTATTCCCTAAGCAATATAACATGACAATGAACATAACATTCACACCGAGTCAGGCATTAGAAGTAACACAGAGAAGATTTAACATGCACTGGGAGTGTGATGTGGGGTATTCGCAAGTACTCTACCATTGCATATAAGGCACTTGTGCATCCACAAGGTTGGCATCAGTGGGAAGCTGAGGACCAATTCAATCCACACCAATTGTGCGTACTGAACACCAAGGGATAACTACACTGCTGACTGGCATTTATGTTATATGGGAAACAGTGTAACATTTCTTCAAAGGAGGATGTGAAAAGTGAGGGATGAAAACTAATTCATGAGCTTCCTTGTCCATTTTACCACCCAATAGCCACATAGACTATTAAATTTAAAAATTCAGTGTCTTGGAAGTGGCTGCATTTTCAGGGTGCAGTGATGAGATGTGGATGGCTGATGCAGACGTACAATCCTCTGTAGAACAGTTTTTTAAGTTCTCCTTAGGACACACTCCTCAGAAAGGAAGTGCTCACTTGACACTAAATTCGGGGACATCTCTCTTCTCCAGGCTATTTCCTTCAGTGCAAAGTAAGAGTCTTAAACGGGATAATCTGCAGTGTCCATTCTGGCTCCTCAGTGTTAGGACTGAACAGCTCTACATGCTTAGAGCCTCTTTTTCTCCGTGGAGTAGATAACCAAACTAGAGCACAAGGACAGTCTGGTCACAGATGCATTCTCATACCCATCCTATGATGATGTTTAGTAAAAACAAAACAGAAAACCAATCCCAAGTCAAAAGTTAAATGTTCTTAAACAGATCATATAGTCTTCATGCCAAGCCCTACAGTGCTTCAGACAGCAGCTGCTTGGCCTCTGAGACCATCTGCATTATATTCGTGAGACTTTATTTATTTATGGTGTTTTCAGACAGGGTGTTGCTACATAGTCCAGGCTGGCCTCAAGGCGATCCTTGTGCCTCAGTCTCCTATATTTTGAGACTATCGTCACGTGCTATCTCCCTTGGCTTAAAGATGACATTATTAAAGAAAAGTATATTCATATAAATTTAAAGTAAAAGATGATACCGGGCCTAGGTTTGTGTGTTGTTTCTGTGTGCTTTAAAATAATTGTGATTTAACATTAGTTTCCTAGCAGCTGAGTATGTATTCTATTTAAAATGATCACACCTATCATTAAGCAATTTAAAAAAGTCATCAGTGACACTTTCATCAAAGTACTGCTGGCAGAACCTCCCTCCGTTACCTGGCTTGCACCAGATAATTAACAAACACTATTCACATGTCCATCAGTGAAGCTGTGTGACCAATAATGATGCTCCGGAAGGAGCAGGTACTATGTAAATCAAGGCTGCCAAACAAAGGGAACCATGTTAATTACAGATCCATTCAAAAATGAGAATGGATCCATTCTGTTCCACAAAACAAGACCAAAACAGCAGGAAGGATGTCCCCTTTCCACAACTCAATGAAGAAGGTACAAGCCAGGAGAAAAGCTGAATGGGCAGAGCTGTTCAGCCACGTTCTGAAGGCTCACGCTGGAATTCACCAAACGTGTATTAGCTCAACAGACCAGGGAGACCCGTTCAGCCTCAGCACCTCGCCGGGTGAATGGAGCACTCCTTCCAAAACAGCAACAACACAAACCAAGGAAGGTATTGACAAGTGACTCAAAGTAATTACAAAGCCCTTATAGAGCTCGTTAGGGGAAGAGTGAATCCCTATCTGCACCCTGTGTGAGCTCGGCACACACTTCCGTCGCTGGGGACGAGTGTTCTACTTATGGGCTTATTGAGAAGCCCCTACAGGCTGAGCTGCTAGACTTATGAGCAAGCAAATGTGTTTTGTGTTTATGAGACAATGCATTATTTTAAGCATTTCTGAACAAGTAGGCAATCACAAAAAAGTTCTTAAGATGGGAAATTTCACATAAAAAGATGGACGTTCAGTTTCTTTTGAGCTCTGGAATTTCTGGCACCTCTAAGGCCCCATTTCCACTTGACAGACAGGTGGGAGCAGAGGAATGGCTGCCTTCTGCCGGAGAGCCAGGTGCCACCCAGTCTGTCACACACTCACACACACACACACACACACACACACACACACACACACACACACACATCCGCTTGGCCTGCTGCCCTCCTTTGCCCTCCAGGTGGCTCTAGAGTGGTTGGCGACTCTTCGTTTGCACGTTGTTTCCCACCAGACTGCAAACTCGTTTAAAGACGAGGCTGGGTCTTATTCCTCTCAGCAGGCGGCGGCCTAGTGTACAGTGCCTGACGTGCAGCTGCTCAGCCAAGTATTGTTCTTGGCAATCACTGCATTTAGAAATATGATCAAGTCTTCTATAGATTTGCAATAGCATAACTACGGACTTCTAGAACAAACACAGGCTTGAAAAATAATGGCACAGATAAAGAAAACAGGATTCAAGGTGTGTGTGTAGGTATGTGTATGTGAAAAGGGGGACCATGGTCACACTGATCATGATGATAATTACTATACATTACAAGGCAAGTGACAAGGCATCTAATACCACACAGTTAAAATGGCACTGCCCAGAAAGGACGTTGCAGTCGGATGTGGTGCAATTCCAGCACTGTAGGAGTCTGAGGCAGGATGATTCTGTTTGAGCATAGGCAATTTAATGGCTTTGTGAGAGTACCTGTCTCAAAATAAAAAAAGGGGTGGGCTGGAGCTATACCTCAGTGTGAAAGCCTTGGCTTCAATCTCCTGTATGGTAACAAATAAAAAATAAAACAAAACAAAGACAGAACTTTGCAGTAACAAAAGCAAGCGAAGGATAGGAGATACCTCCTCTAGTCCTTGAACATCATCAGTCCTATGTACAGACTACAAAATATTCTTTAATTTTAGGGTCTTTACTTGAACATATATTTTATGTATAAATGTATATACTCATCTGAATATATACATATGCACATACACATAAATATACACATACATTTAAAAAGCGGTGGATTCTCATACAGACCAAAATATCTATGGTGAGGTGCTCACCCCATTGACCTTTTCTCCACTCTATTCACAAGAGCAAGTGAATCTGTTAACAATCGAATCAAGTGAAATGGAAAATTTAATCCATTCAAATGATTGTTAATATGCAAACCAGGTAATTAGGTGATGACAATGCAGGGGTTTTCCTTCTTTTTCACCTACACATGCACATTGATTTTTTTTTTTTTTTTTTTTTTTTAGACAGGGTCTCGCTTTGTGGTTCAGGCTGTCCCTGAGCTCAGCCTCAAACTCACATCACAACAATCCTCCTGCCTCTGCCTCCCAAGTGCTGGGATTACAGGCGTGAGCCACCATGCCCGGCACTGTGGTATGTGGTATTGGTTGCTACTGGGTGTGAGTCTCCACGCCCAGGGTTGTATGTGGTTACCAGGGATCGAACCCGGGCCCTTGTGCTAGCAAGACAGACACTGGAAC
The DNA here is from genome assembly GCA_004026965.1 of Petromus typicus. Taxonomy (NCBI): domain Eukaryota; kingdom Metazoa; phylum Chordata; class Mammalia; order Rodentia; family Petromuridae; genus Petromus; species Petromus typicus. The sequence continues at coordinate 153,858 of PVIR01000663.1, read as the reverse complement.
CACTGGGCTAAATCCCCGGCCCTCCTTTTCTTGATTTATTATTTTTTTCTGGACTTCATTTTATTCCTCATTTTAATCAAAACTAAAAGAGGAAAATGACCTCAGGGATGACATCCCTTTCCACTTCTGACATGGGTATGTAGGCAAAATTCATATCAATCTGTAAATACATAAGCAGCAGATGTACATAGCTTATGATTATCATGTTTTAATACTAATTGGAAAATATGAACTAGATGTATTACTCTGAAAATATGTCATAGAGCTATTAGACGTTTTTATTGTGGTAAAATTCACATGGCATGTAACTATTTTAAAGTGCAAAATCAGGGCATTTACCACATCCGAGTGTCGGGCACTGTCATGTCTTTCTTGTCTGATTGATCCCATAACCACTAAGTCATCACTCCTTAGGCTCCTCTCTTGCTGGCAACCATGAATCTGCTTTTTCTGTCTCTAGAGATTGACCTGTTTGGGATGTCAGATAAATTAATCATACAATGAATAACCCTTTTGTGTCTGGCTTCTTTCACTTACCTTAATGCTCTCAAGGTTCATTTATGTTATAGCACATATCACTCCTTTGTACGGCTGAATAGCACTCTATTGTACAGGTACGCCATATTTTGCCTATTTCATCTACTGTTGGGTGTTTTGGTTGCGTCTACGTTTTGACCATCGTGAATAGTATTGTTATGAACACTACTGAACAATATTATCTGAGTATCTGTTGTTGATACTTTTGGATGAATGCCTACGAGTATACTGCTGGATCATATAGCTGCTGATTTAAATGTTTGAGAACCTGCAAAACTGTTTCCAAAAAGCCTATACCATCTTATATTATTGCTAGCAATCTATGAGGGTTCTAGTTTCCCTTGTTTTGATTATCACTACCCTCGTGGTTGTGAAATAGTATTTCTTTGTAGTTTTGATTTGTATATTCCTAGTGACTAATGATTTGGGGTATAAGATATTGTGATTATTGGTTGTCTGTATATATTCTTTGGAGAAAAGTCTATTCAAGGCCTTTGTCCATTTAAATAATTGTGTTGGTTGCTTGTCTTTTTGTTGTCAGATTATATATATATATATATATATACACACACACACATATATATACATATATATATACAATAGATAGATAATATGGATAATATAGATAGATAATATAGATAGATGATACAGATACATCATAGATAGATGATATAATAGATAGATATATCATAGATATATCATAGATTCTAGTTCCTTTTAAATATGATTTGCAAATTTTTTTCTCTCATTCTCTTAGTTGTCTTTTCATTTTCTTTTTTTAAAATTGAGATCTTTATTGGTACATAACATATACACATCATGATTGCACTCAACAATGAGAATTTGTACCAGTATATGACACAATTTAATTATCATTTTTCCCATACCCCTATGCTCCCTGCCACCTCTACCCCCTATATATAAGCTTTGTTTCCTTTCTTTTTTGTTATAATCTCATTATTTTGCCCCTCGTTATTTAACCCTTCACCCTATTTTGCTTTGAGTATTTTCTATTTCACAATATATAACATACATTCTAGAACTCATTTACATTTCATTTTCTCATACCAGAGAAAAGATGCAATGTTTACATATCTGACCTATTTATTTCACTTATGAGGATATCCTCAAGGTACATCCATTTAAGTATAAATGATTCAATCTTATCATTTTTTATGGCAGAGTAATACTCCATGCTGTAGAAGAATCACAACTTTTTTATCCAGTCTCAGGTTGATGGACATTTTGGTTATTTCCAAGATTTAGCTATCACAAGCTGAGCTGCTATAAACATGCATATATGTCGATGTGATATGAATCTTTTAATTATTTTGTTTATATACCTAGCAGAGGAATAGCAGGGTCAAATGGCACCTCTAACTGTAGTTTTTTGAGGAATCTCCAAACTGATCTCCACAGGGGTTGTATGAGTCTATATTCCCACCAACAGTGGAGAAAAGGTCCTTCTTCTCTGCAGCCTCGCCAACAATTATTGCTGGCTAATTCTGAGATAGCAGCCATTCTTTATGGAGTGAGATGAAATCTTAATGTTGTTTTCATCTGCGTCTCTCAAATGACTAGTGATGTTGAACGTTTCTTCATATGCTTCTTAGTCATTTTCTTGATAGTATTACTTGATATGAAAAAGTCTGTAATGCTCATCTGTTTTTCCTTTCGTTGCTTTTACTTTTGGTCATATCTAAGAACCCCTTGCTACAGCCAGGGGTTCAAGATTTATGACTGGATTTTCTTCTAAGAGTTTTATAGTTTTGGTTCTTACACTTAGGTCTTTGATCCACCTTGATTTAATTTTTGTATATATTGTGAGGTAAGGGATGATAGAGCTATTTTTACTTTACACAGGATATTTAAAAGTCATCTGGAAGGAGTTATCTTCTTTTTACATATTTTACAATTTAAAAAAATCTAATTTTTACCCTGAACTCAAGGCATAGACAAATATTTACAGTGATTTATAAATTAAAATGTGTTATTTTATCCACTATTTCTTTGTATCTTGACTTTTCTGAACATACAGAAAGAAAAAAAGCACCTAGGTTTAAATAGGAGGGTGAAGAATAGATATATTGAAGAAATTTTTCAAAAGCTATTCAGCCTGAAGAATTACAGCACAGTGGTTACAGACAAAACATAGGTTTGCACATTAATGCTTTTGTCATTTATAGGAAAATGGATGGAACTGGAGATCATTATGTTAAGTGAAATAAGCCAGACTTAGAAAGACAAATATTATGGTTCTCTGTAATATATGGCCTCTAAAAGGATGACACGAAAGTAGAAGGGGACTATTACTAGATAAAAGAAGGGAATGAGGAGGGGAAACGAAGTGAAAGGAAGGTAATGGGAGAGTGAGTATGATCAAAATATATTGTACACATTGAAACCCGATATTTTGTAAAGTTGATAGGCACTAACAGAAAAGTAAAGTGATGATGAATTTGAGCATCAAGAAATACAAAGCGGAGCTGGATATACTGGCATATGCATTATCCCAGTACTTTACTTGGCAGATGCAGGAGGGTTTCAAGCCCAGCATGGGTTACTTAGCAACCTGATGAGACACTGTCTCTTAATTAAAAAAAAAAAAAAAAAGCTGGGGGTGTAGCTCAGTTCAAGAGCCCTAGGTTCAAACTTCAGTTCAAAAAAGAGAGAGGCAGAGACAAAGAGAGAGAGAGAGAGAGAGAGAGAGAGAGAGAGAGAGAGGAGAGAGAAACAAAGACAGAGACAGACAAAAAGACACATAGAGTGTTGACCTAAAGAATGTTTGAGAAATAAATGTTTGAGAAATATCCAGCAAGATGCTACCGATAAGAAGGAAAATTGAAGAGGTGAGAAAACTACCATTAAATGTGGTGTAGAAATTAGAGAAGCGATTAAAGTTTGAAGGTAAAGGTTCAGCAGGATAAAACATTTTCCAACAAAACATCATCTGTTCTGTTCGATTATGTAGCCCTGAGAACAAGGTCAAACACACACCGTAGCTACTACTGCTTCTTACCTGGCAGACATCACCAGTCAATCACAGTATCCCTGAACACATCTCACAACAAGCCCTCTCCTGGAAATGCTCCAGGCAATCAACTCCAATTGATTGGAGCGGGCACATGGGATAAGACCTATTTGCTAACCTGAGTCTGTAGACTAGGCTGTTTTATCAGTTGACAATGAAAACTTGACAACTGATAATTTTTTCAATTTTCCACTTTTCAGCTTCTGGGTAGTAAGTATTCTCATCCTTTTTTTTTTAACATTTATTAGCTTCCAAAGCATGAATGAGTTAACTGAAATGTGAATATCATAGACTCTTATTTTGTAGAATATAGAAGAATCATTTATAAAATTGTTAATAAACAGAGCTGTATAGAACTTACTGTAGACTGAGTAAATTAGGATGTCTAGCATTGAGATACAGACTAGTATAATGAAACAATTTCCCTAAGTCACATTAAACTTATGATGGACTACTAGCCTTTTTAAAGACAAAATTAGGCTGCAATCATTTTACATGTACACACACGCACCAGAATAATTCTAAAATCAAAGAGAACTGATGTTACATTTAGCAAAAAGATAGAGGCATTTTATTTCTGAATAATTCTAAAGCATAAGAGTCATATTTTAGGCATTGACATTTTGAAAGATAAAAATTAATGAAACTTAAGACAATGGAAGGGGTGAGCAAATGGAGAGGATAACTTTAAAGAAAAAAGAACAGATGACTATGGTATATTCCGGAAGAGCTTTAAGGTGATGTGACTTAGTATATTTCTAAATTTGAGTGCCAAGAGATCCAAACTAAGCCCAAATTACTGTTCTCTTTAAATAAACAGCTACAGACTTGCTAATCTTTATGCTACCCTTATGACTTTAAAGAAAAGACTAAATAAATATGGATTTTTGACAATCTGCTCATCAGACGGCAACTGCTGGTCAATGTCAGATGTAGCACACGAAAGAATTATTCAGTTTTATAAACTGAAATGGCAGCGTGACCTTAGAAGGATAGTACATAACTAACTATGCTCTTAGAGACTCCTGTTAGTAAAACATGAAAACAAAAAAATCTTCCATTGTTTGCCTTTCTTAGTAAGCCCTATGACATTGAGAATTTCTCAAATACAGAATAAAACAAAGGTCCTATTGTTTCTAAACACAAGTGAGAATGTATTAGACTTCATCAGCAAGGCTCTATATTGAACTTATAAGCATATTTCTAAGAATAATTTTAAATTAGATCTGAATAGGCTTTACTCAGGAATCACTAAAATTCAGTCTTTTACCAAACTTCTGCATGAAAGTATTAACAAGATGGGATGGGACTGTTTGTGGGAGGAAAAGGCATGTAGATTTAAACCTTGGGGATGAAAAAATGAGTTCATTGATTCAGTGTATGTACAGCAAGAGTTTATTGCTTACACGTTGTGTATAAAATACTACAATGGATGTTTCCTTGCTGGGGAAGGGTTTTTTTTGCTACTATTTATTGTTTGCTTTATTTTATGCCTGCAACTGTCCTAAGTACTTAATGGACACTGCACCTGACTGTCACAACCACCAAATGAAGTAAGTTATTATTAACCACATTTAAGAAGAGAAATCTGAGGCCCAGAAGCTTTAAGTAAGTTACCTGAGATTGGCCAGTACTCAGAACCCAGGGCTGACTGAACCCAAGGCAGGTGGTTCGGCCACCAATGTGCACCATATCTTCACTGGCCATAAATAGCCAATATCATGGCCTTTTTGACCTAGCAACTTAGACCCACACTTTGGAGAAATACATAACAAAAGTGGAAGCTAGACAATGTATGACTTCTTAAATATTATAAATCAAATATTGTACATGTAGAGAAACACAAGGAAAACAATTAAAAATAAATTGCTTCTACTTGAAGGGAAAGAAAGCAAGATGAATTTTTTAAGACCCAAGAGCCTCACACATCATGGCCCAGCTGGCTGTTTTTTTTTTTTTTTTTTCATTCTACCTTCAATTTCAGAGTCCTGAAGTCTCTTTTCTTTTGTGCATTTTGGTTTTTGTGAGATCTGTACTAACTGTATACTCACTGACACCAGCAGTAACTGTGGATAGAAAGAATCCTCGTTTCTGAAGACTGAAGTATGGCTCCTGTTTCTTCTCACTACCCACCATCTGTACCGCATCATGCATTTCTTCGTGGAGTCCAGGGTAGGTGGGGTGGGGGCAAGCTGTGTGCATACCCTAAGCCTTGTCCCAACCATATTCCCAAGCCTTTATCTTGCCTTTGATTCACAAAGTTGCATTTTTATGATTTTTTTTTTAACCTGAAGTTAAGATACTCCCTCACTGTGGAATTCTCAACATTCTGCTACACTCACCTGTAAAAGTGGTTGCCATGGCAATTTCTAAATGATAAGAGATCAATAGAGGATGGCGCTTGTTTCCTGTTCCTGGCCAAGGCCAATGATCTAGAGAAGTTTCAGATATGTACATAATAATCCCATGGCTAAAAATTTTCCTTTGATGAAACAGAAACAGATAATATGAACTTTCTTAACTTTTTGTTTCAGGCTTTTCTTTCCTGGAGGGTCCATCTTGGGAAGTAGGAAGGAAATTACTGTTAGAAATCCATTCACTTCTGTTAATGGTCTTTCTGTCTGAAAAAATACCTGAGATAAACTGGAATGGGAAAAGCTTTGTTTTTGTTCATGGTTTTAGAGATGCAAGAGATTGTAGGCATCTGGTAGGTGCGCTACAGCAATGGTGGGGGCAGGCATTCAAACAGACTGCTCACCTCACGCCCGGGAGCAAAGAGAAAGGAAGAAGCTGGGATCACAGGACACACCCCAGTCACCGAAGGCCTCCTATATCCCTCAATGCCTTCAAACATGTCACCCTGGAGATGAGACCTTCAGCGCACGGGCTTTTGGGGACACCAACATCCAAACAGCAGCGTCCTCTCCCCTTCCATATATTCATATGGTATGATCGTTTATTAAGGTTAGCATTATTATTATTTTAATGGGGACATCAATTTTAGAAGGGATATCAACTACTAGAGTAGCTATTCTATTAAGAGATGAAGCTAGTGTCTTTTCTGCCCAATTAAGATGTGGAGATTCTATTCTGTCAAAGTGAACATCTTACTGAAAAACCATGTACTAAATCACTTAAGTATAAAGAAAACTGATACGAGGGATCCACTTCCATGCTGGCTTCCAGAACCAAGGAGGATATCACCTCCACAGAGTGCAATACAACAGATGAGCTGGTCTTGAATGTGGTCCAGATGCAGAACAGTACTTAAAACTGCTCAATATCAACAGGACAAATATAACCTCTTCGAATCAAAGAATTTATAAAGATTAGGAAAAAGAGTTACTTAACCTATCAAAGCAACCAGTCAAACAAACAAATGAGAAAAGTGTGACTTACTGGTTAGAAGTCAGGCCTAGAAGAAACAGGAGAAAATATCTGCAGTGTATTTAATGTAAACCAATCTTTAGGAAAGAGTAAGAACTATTTTAATTTGAGAACTCTTTACTGGAAAGACATAATTCATGTAAAGGTGGAGGGCTTTTCCCATTGTAGTCATATTTGAATTTAAGGAGATGGTCCTTGAAGAGATCATAGGAAAGAGTCTGAAAGCTCTTCTGATAGAAAACGTGACTTACACACCTGCATCGTTTTTTTGTGTGTCCTGCATGTTGCGAGCTCCAAAGTATGTACTAAATTAATACAGTACATGGTATCATGTAATAAGCCATGCTCTAAATTATTGGTACCACTTTAGTTTGGGGATGGATGTACCTTAAGTGCCCAGATGGTAACAAAATAGAATGAAAAATTCCTTTTATCACAAGCAGGAAGCTCGAGAAGCTGGTGAACAGCTCAGCAACCTAGAAACCGGCTGTGCAGAGCACTCTTTGAATACGAATTAGCAGTGGGTAATGGCAGCATATTTATGAGGTCTCTTGCCGGGTCCTTTCCTCCTGTGAGTGCTGTATAATTCATTGCGCGCGCCCTGACCCCAGTGCGCTCCTGTTCTGACAAATCATACTTGATTAAGACAAATCTTTATTAGTTAGCTAGTCAACTTCCCCATTTATCACTGGCAAATCCCATTCTCCTCTTCAGGTGCAGGGAAAGTGACTGAAACCTTACAACAACAATAACAAAAAAACCTCAAATAGCTAAAGAAAAATATCTGTTATACACAGCAAATAAAACCAAAGTCCTCAAAGTTCTAAAAATGATTAAACAAATTATCTTATGGGTATATATTATTCCTACTGACAAACTCAAAGCCAGTACACATTTCATCCAGGCCAAGGATTGTTATTAGGTCATCTTTTGGGGGAATTTGTCTCCTACTGAATTTGTTTGAAAGCAGAATCATATTAAAAAAAAAAACTGTATCACAAATTTGGAAGTTGGTACTGAGCCAGCAACAAAAGCAACAACAATAAAAAGACCACTGAGTAGGTAAGAGCAGTGAAGGCCCCAACAAAAAATAAAAACAATAGATCTTTAAACAATAGGACAGAGTAAAGCATGAATTAAAAAATTATTTTTAACTTTATTACCACAGGAAAATGTGACCCTTTACCTGAGTTGTCTACTCATGTTGTCTATATTTTATGAACTTTGGTGGTAGTTAACCAGAAAGAGAGTTATATGTACTTTATAATAGCTGTTACTCATTTTAGAGTTAGTGGTATCAGAATGGTTCTCAGAAATCTGACATCAATAACAAAAAATCACACTGTATCCTAGGCTTGCCTCCAAATATCTTATATCATCTCTTCTGATGAGTCTCGGCTTTCATGGAGGTGTACTTTGGCACAAACCATTAACTTTCATTTTTTAGTGAGAAAAAGAGAGAGCAAGAAGATACCAGATCAGTCCAGATGTATATTTGATGTGCACCCTCAATATTCCCTCCAGAACAATGCTGAAAACATGTAAGTATTTTTACAAAAAAAGAATATGTGAGAACTTATATATTCCGCACTGATGATAAATAAATCTACAGATATCATAACTATGGGAAAAGCCTACTTTTAGCCTTGACAGTGGTAATGAATGTCACTCAATACAACATGGCTTGCATCTCATATTTTATCTTATTGATGTCTTTATGTATTAAATGGAAAATAATCAAAAACATTTTGTATATTGGTCTTCTATTTGCCAAAAACTCGTATTTAGAAAATGTGGCTACATCTTGAGAAATGAGGTCAGAGCTTGGTAGGAGAGACTTCACAAGAACACCTCAGGCAGTGGGAAATAGTGTGTTGATGATTTTATGAACATACTGGCTTTGATTCTATCTATGGATTCAGGAGAGATCACACCTGAATAATCTTTTCCCATTCTACCAGTCTTGCATCATGATCTAACAGCACTGAAAAACTATTCTGAAAGGGAAAATTCCACTAGTCCTGTTGGATTGTTTTTTTTGTTTGTTTGTTTGTTTGTTTGTTTTTTGAGACAGGGTCTCAGCTTTATAGTTTAGGCTGGCCCGGAGCTCAGCCTCAAACTCAAAGCAATCCTCCTGCCTCTGCCTCCTGAGTGCTGGGATTACAGGCGTGAGCCACCACACCCGGCACTGTGGTATGTGGTTCTGATTGCTGATGGGCGTGAGTCTCCATGCCAGGCACTGTTGTATGTGGTTACTGGGGATTGAACCCAGACCCTTGGGCTTGCAAGGCAGGCGCTGGCACCACTGAGCTAAATCCCTGGCCTGCTGGAAAATTTTTTATGACATGTGGCACAGGCTGGAGAGTAATGTCGTTCATAGTATTACCATGGAAAACAAGGGAAATGTTTAATTCTATTCATTCCATAAAAGCTCTATCTGTTTTTTCTTAGAAATTCCTATGAGTATGAACATTCCCAGAAAGATAAGCAACTTGACAATGGAGGTGAATTTTAGGTCACAGGTAGGATTAGGATTTGAGATGATAAAACATTATTGAGAGTGAACTATATTAAGGGCACTATGAAGACAAAGGGAGAAAATGAGAAACAAGATGTGTCAGGTACAGGTAAAAATTCTCAATGTGGAATGTGATCATAATATATGTATAAAATGTACCAATAAAATCAATTTTAAAAGAGCATAATTTCCACATTTAGCAGCTTGAATCCATATTAGATATTTATGAGAACAAATACCACACAGCAAAGTGTAAAAATCATACAAGGGCAAAATAGAGGGATAGGAAAGAGTTGGACATACTAACATGAAAATATGACACTCTCATATGACACATGAAAATATGACACTCTAACATGAAAATATGACACCCATTAAAACAAAACAAAAAACAAACAAAAAAAACCAAAAAAAAAAAAAAACATGAATTTGCTTCTCAACCCTGGCAGGATGAAGAAGCCCCTTCTTCCAGTGCCCACCCTGGCCTTCTTGCCTCCACACGCACACTGCTCTGCACCCCCATGGTGTTCGTATTTTTGGACGTGATTTAAAACATGAGTGTCCACTAACAACCTAACCAAGAATGAGACCCCACTGTGTGCCTCGTATTTCAACATAAAGTAAGGAACTATTGAAACACTGCTTAATTTGCTTCTTCACTGTGGCTTACTAAGAAATTAATGATACACATATTTAAAAGAATACAATGGGTAGTTGGATAACCTCCAAGAGAGCCATGTTTTTAGCAAACTTTACATGTAAAAAATGTCGAAAGGCATCAGGATGAGCTACTCTCATTTTCAAGTGTATCTATCAAGTGGGACATAAATCAAAGTAGATGATAAGAAGTTGCTACTTTCTCCTGTACCCACTCCCTATGATGGGAATACTTGCCACCATATAACCAAAAAGCACTATATTTCTACTTGATCTTGTTTCTTTTCATATCATGTCTAACATATAATATAATATAATATAATATAATATAATATAATATAATATAATATATAACATAATAATCTACTTCCCAATGGCTGCCTGGCTGGATGAATGCTGGAAAGATCAGGCAAAAGAAAAGTAGAAATCTAAGGAAAAGTGAAAGGGGGGTAACATTAAACCTGAGAGGGGCAAAAAGGATGAAAGTGATGAAGGGACTTAATACACAGGATGAACATTTAGAATTCTAGAATTGGGAGGAATTTTGATGTTATTTACTCCACTTACAGTTCGATTACATCCTCTAGAGAAACATGATTTTTTCCAAATGGTATATTGGGCACAGCTTAGAATTTAGACTTTTTAACTCCAGATTTCATGTCCTGTGTAACACATAATACACAAGCAGGAAGTTCAAGACCACGTAATTAGTGTGGACTCCTCCTTATTAGAGTCAATGAATGGCCCGGGGCACACGTCCTTAAAATAGCCCTCTCACTTCTGCAATTTTGGGCGAAATGCCAGAGAGGCTGATTGCTACCAAGGACAATCCCACATAGTTTTAGTTTAACTCATCATTTTAGCGATTTTATTCTGAAACTAGTCAGAAATACCAAAGATACACCCATTCATACCCGGTAATGAGTAAGTGGATTAAGACAGGTGGTAGGGCAGAAGGGAACTGTGCTTTTTTCCTCACTGTTCACTTATTTATGATCTTACTGAATTCTGGTAAAACAATTCAAGCAGAATATATACTTAGTTACTGTAAGCTGACTCCTCAATTCATTCAACAAATATTTATTGAATGCTTACTATGTACCAGCCATGAGAATATAAAACCAAATATGATATCAGACAATCATAGTGGCCTATCAGACAAACAATTGTTCTTTGAAAAATGCAAGTTAAAAACATATATGAAAACATCCATTTGGCTACATAGTTTAAAATTACGTCCTCATCTATGCATTTTTAAAAGAAGAGATTACAAGAGTGCTTCCAGTTCATAAACACATTCCTAGAGGGCACAACAAATAAGAAGAAATCGTTCTGCTTTGTTGCCATGGCTAACTATGATGGAAACTAAATTATTCCTTACCATAATATAATTTTTCCATTGTATTTAAGGTTGGTAAATCGGTATAATCTAATATTCTAATGCAAACACTTGGTAGAGAAACCCATTCTGCCGTAAATTTTCAGAATGTGTTAAAATTGATGTCAATGTCTCAGTAATTTCACAGTTTAAAAAACAGTTAGAAATGTAATGACTACACTACACTTGATTAAAGCATTTACAGCTCTAATCAAAAACTGACAGCAAGATCAAAGATGTTAACTTAAATCTCTCCTCTAATTATGTTTAAAATGCCACACCTCAGGCCTGTCTCTCCTCTTCTTTTTCAAACCAAATTCTGCTTAAGAAAGATCTAACACTTCTTAACAGTTCATTATCCAATAAAACTATTCAAAGCTTAAAAGCAATCTACACAATTAGTCAGGACCTCAGGGAGTCCACCGGTAGTCTTTATTACAGGACTTCATATTAAAACACCTTAATTATATTTGTCAAATGGATTTCATTAAAACCCATCGTCACTTTAATTTTCATATTTTGACAGTGCTGGCATAGGCATTATTACCACCTGCCAGGCTAGGAACTACAACAAAATTGTCAAATTCCTTCAAATCCTAAGCAGTTGTTTTTGTACCTGACTGATAGTTTTCCCTGTGTGGGGAAACTCTCACAATTAGGAGAATTAAAGTGCCCCCACTTAAATTCTACTCTGAAGACATAGAGAGTTCTTGCAGGTGCAGGAAAAACAAACTCTCTGTGCCGGGTTGCCAGGTGCACTTTGCAGAGAGGGTGATGCACGTACTTTGCAGTGCATCTGAATAGCAAAGCCGAGACATCAAACAGAATGCACTATGATTCAATCACATCACAACCATCAGGACTTGAAAGCCAGGACTTTTTTTTTTTTACGTCCTATTCATTATGCTGCCATATTTCATCAAATATACGGTGTTTCTGGCCATTCACTTGAGATTCAATTGTATTTTCATTTGCCACTGCGACTTAAGACTATTGAAATAGCAAATGGAAAAAATACATATATCCTTTTCTTTTTAGCTATGCTATGTTCACTCTCAACAGCAATGCAATGTTTACAGCTTTTTCCTAATTCAGCTAGTTATTCAACTTTAGGAAAATGGAGGTATGTACATTAATAAGCAAAGCATTTCTGTCTGTTTTTCTCCAGGTTTTCTAAGTCTATGGATATATAAATATATGTATATATAATACAAAAAGAGAATTTCTCAATAATCTTCCTTTTAGATTGAATACATGACTTTCTATTTTTCAAGTATTGAAGACAGAACAAGCATAGCAAAGAGAATTTTTTTTAAGCTGACTGACTCGTGAGACATAACAAAGGAGAGAGGTTTCTGGCCTATGTCTAACACACTTCAGGGCTTTGTACAATGGTCTCGAGAGTAATAATCACCTTGTTTTATGAATACTTGAAGTCTCAGTAAATGGTTTTGGATTATTTTCAGTAGGGCTGGAATTTTGAGGATTTACTTACAAAATCATAAGGCATTCAAAAACTATAATGATCACTAACTTGTATGTCTCAAAATTTAATATAATTGAAGTAGGAAACATGCTCAGAGAATTATGCATAGGGAAGCTGCACTTAAATACAGTTCCAATGTTACTGCTGCCCGGAAGCCTTTCGTGATGAACTCCGATGACAACGTTTTTCTCCCTTGGACTCAGATCCATTCATTGTCTGTGCTGATATTGTGGCATACGTCCCCAAACATGCTGTCTGTTTTCTCAGGTCTTGGAGAGTACCCAGTACTATGCATATGAAGTCTCCCTATTACAAATGACTGGCTGGGCTCCATACCTTTTTTCTGTGTTAGACATCACAGTCCTCTTAAAGAAGGCAATGTCTTATTAATTCCTCTTCCTAGGATGTTGCAGAAATAGCACATATTTGCTGCTCACATAAATACATACATGGGCATGTTATGTTTATAAATATGCATGTATGTGTTCATATTTTAAATTTTTTGAATGTAAAATTTATTTTAGTTTTTGTTTTGAGACAGGGTCTCACTACTTTGCAGTTCAGGCTGGTCCTGAACTTGGCCTCATGAACTTAGCAATCCTCCTGCTGCTACTTCCCAAATGCTGGGATTATAGGCATGAACCATCATGCCCAGCACTGTGGTATGTGGACTGATTGCTGGTGGGCGTAAGTTTCCATGCCCGGCATTGTTGTAAGTGTTTACCAGGGACTGAACTCAGGGCCTTGTGATTGCAAGGCAGGCACTGGAACCACTGAGCTAAATCCCCAGTCCCTGTAAAATTTATTTTAAAAAGCTCCATAATTTATGAATCAGAAAATAAGAATCATCAACTTCTTTTAAATTTTTTGTTTCACGCTACTTAATCTTGAAACCACAAGTCCTTCACATTTATTCCACCTTTGCATCCGAGCCCGGAATGGCTAATAACTGATGGGATTGGTGGAGGAGGATGCCACAGGAGCACAACCCAGACACTCTGTAAGGAGCTCCTCAGCTGCTAGAAAGAATATTCCATCTCAACCAGTCAATAATTTATTTGATGCCATTCTTATTAATAATCACAGAAAACACAATTTCCTCATTAGGAAAAAAAATGGAACAATCTATTATTTTAGAAATGTTCCTAGAGGGACACTTCAAAAATGAGGCCAGATGCAGTCTGCATTCTGGAATATTTGAAGTTGATTTGATATAAATAGAGGCCTACAGAAACGCTGCTGACACAAAAGTCACAAGGCACATATAAGTTTATGAATACTGCATCTATTACATTTTAAATGCAGTACATGTTAACTTGGTGCTCCAAGACTAGTTTGAGGCGTTTGTGGATCTTTCTACATTAACATGACCCTATCAATTCGTGCTCAGCCCTACCCTGGTTTTAAAGGTCAGTCACAAAGGTCAGCACAGTTCATCTTTTCGTTGCCCACTTCTGTGCAAGTGCAGGAGTTGCTCTGCAGACCGAACATCTGATGTGGTTTACACAATGGACTGATAGGCCAAATATGTTTTGTAAAGGTAAGCTCTTTGGGCAATGTAAAAAATCTGACTGAAAGTGTGGCTAATCTAGTGCCTTAACTGAAAATGGGTAATCAGGGACAGGGACACTGACAGTGATGGACAGAGAGGATCATTTAAGAGTGTAATTCTGTGGGTGGGATTTTGGAAGGGTCCTTGTCAATTGGTGCTGAGAATTTCTGCCTGGAATTATGTCCATACTACTTGAACTGCTACTTATATTCCTTGCTAAGGTCATCGCCTCTCCTGAGTCCACATCATCTGTTCTTTGCTATGGCACATCATCACCTATTCTTTGCTATGGCAGCTGCAGTCTCTTTGCATTTTAAGCCCTGCTGGGGGTCTTCTCAGCCTTTCTGCATTGGTCAAATAAGCAACATGGCATGATCATTTCGTGGTTTTTTTCCCCCCCTTATCAACAGCAAGCTTGGTGTATTGGAGGGATGGGTAGTAGGGAGGTAATGTGGGACATGTGGGATCACAGGAGCCTGCAGGAGAACTAGAAGGAGAGTTGCAAAGGCTTTCGAAGTGCATGATCAGAGAGAAAGCCTGAAGTGCCCAACTGACAGCTCACCCAGCCAGCTCAGATAGTGCTTTTTCCAACAGGAGAGAATTCGTGACTTCTGTGATCCACCCCCTCCACATTCCTTTTAGCATGATCACCTTGAAGAAAACCAACTCTTGCTTTTTCTATAATAGTCATAAGGTAACATAGCAATATTTACTCTACTGTGAGGTTATATAGAAATAGCTAGTCAGAATATGCTTGATTTCACCGCTCACTAGAAACTGAGTCCCATTGCTTCACACTGAATAATTTGGATGCTAACCACAGCATTTGTCAACATCTTTCTGGAGCCCAGTGAAGAATACTGCAACCTGCTTTTGGACTCAGACTGGCCTCGGGGCTCTGACTCTTTCAGACACAAATGAACATGAACACCAGTTCTCTCTAAATAAAACAAGTGCCTGATTCAATTGCTGCCAAATGATAGACCAATATTATAATGTTTTTACGTATATTTTTCTATTGGGAACTAATCATGGAGTCCTTAACACAGTAGAAGTCTATATCACTTCAGTTTCAAATTGCTTACAAGTGGGACAAGCTGATCCATTTAAATATTTATCTACTGAAACTCTTTCTTTCATTTAGTTAGGGAGAGTGTGTGTGTTTCTTCTATATGGAGAATTGAGATCCTTCTCATCCACCTTCAGGCTCTGCCAGCCCGATCCCCAAATGAGTTGGTCCACTCATTCTCCATTAGAAGCGGGGAGCAGAGGAGGAAGGGAAAGCTATGGGCAAGGTTAGACTGTGGTCAGATTCAAAGGCTGACTGTTATGGTTTTGGACCAACTGTTTCTGCTGTTTTTACCCCCCATTCTCAAAACAGTAGGATTTTGTGTTTCATTGGTAATGCCATAATGGCATTGATAGACACTGCTATTTAAAGGCATACCAATATGACATTGTAAGCATCTCTGTAGCATTTTGTAATATAGATATGAAGTAAATAGATCTCAATATGCTGGAGTTTAAACAAAAATTTAAAAAATAAAAACTACTTAGGAGATATTCTCATTGCTATGAACTAACTCTTTGGATATAGAAAAATAATTTTAGCTTTTCAATTTAATTCCCAATGGCCTTGAATCATTACTCTTCAAAGTCCCCAACAGAGAGAAGGCAATGATTATTCCTAATTGCCTGGTGAAGAAAAGAAGCACAAAGGAGTTAAATTACTTTTCTACTGTTATAAGTGATTCACAGAATTATGAAAGGATATTATGTCTCCTGGTCTACTTTTCGGTCTTCAAAGCAAAAAACTAGCATAAACTACACAGCAAATAGGTGTAGTTTCTGCCCCCCTCTCCAGCTGAAAGTCAATGAAGATTCCAACAAGCATTTATTTTGATAGCAAAACCAAACTGTTAATATTAAGCATATCTTTATTTTTACAAAGATTCCCATAGGCTATATATATATATCTTTCCAGGGCCAGTAAGCTTATGAGTTCATAGGTAAATGGTATTGTAGGGCCTTTGGAAGTTAAATTGGATATCGCTGTTGTCAGATCTTTCTAGAGCTCCTAAATGTTAAAACTTAACAGTCATTGAATGTCAGTTCTTAAATTATTTCAATGAATAAGGCAGTTCTCTGTACATGTATCATTGTGAGATTTCATTACCAAGTCAGTCATGAAGATTTTAGGTCCGAGTATGCCAAAACGATCAAAACCAGGAGGGAAATACAAACATGTTCAAAGACCTATTCATTTTGGAGTTTTGAAAACATCACTGTTTCAGAATAACTATCCAATTAGTAATTGTCTATGTGATTCATCACAAGAATAAAACATCAGGAAATCAAAGGCTCCTATAAATCTAAAAACTCAGTATTTAAATAATATTTTGCTTTTTATAATCATGTCAACTTTGATTATGCATTTTATATTGTCAGTGAAATTTGGTAATAAAAAGGGAAAGCCTTAATTGAAACGCTTGTAAAATCCTCTTAGTTGGAGAGTTTGTGCGAGTTGATTAATTAAGAGTCCTTCACAGTTTTCATATTGATTGCCTTTGTGTTTCTGAACTTTCTGTCTACTGCTTGTGTGCACAGTAAAAGTAAGAAATCCTGGATATAACAAGATGTAGGATTTCTCACACAGGTTTATACTTTGATAAAATGAGTGCTTTCCCCTCCCATTTTGAAGTACATCTCTGTTTTTGCATTTCATAGAATGAAATATGATTTTAAATGCTAGTATTTTTTGCCTCAATGTCATAATTTCACCAGATGTTTTAGGAGATAAAATCTGTCTCTTGTAAAGCTTTTTTTTATTTTAATTTGTTAGCAACTGTTAAAAATACCCATTTTACTAGTCAGAAGGAGATGTTACCAGCTTCAGTTTTAAATTTCCATAGATGAAAATAATAAAGAAACAGGAATTTCCTGCCTGCATTTGGGCATTAAAGTACATTAGTGCTGTGATTTTCCGATGATTCTGAGGAAGAAAAAGGTGTGAAAGCTCATTGTACTTAACAGCAAGCTTGAATATTTTCCTGTAGCATCACTAAAAAAGTGTAGTGTAATTTTATGTAACAAGTCACATTTCAAAATGGTGAAAATAAATTTGGTCTTTGATTAGCCTTTCTTCTTCCAACTCAAAATTTAAGATAAGACAACACAAGCAACTGTTTAGAGTGATGCTGTAAGACAAACTAAATTTTTGGATGTCATCACAAGATGAACTTATACATTTTCTAGTTTGTTTGTTTAGGAATTTTCCCCCTATACCAGGATAAGATACTCCTCTCTTCTTTTGAACATTTCAGCATATTTGTCCAGCATTATTTTTTCATTCTCTTTTATCCCCGGGGCTCTCAATGTTTAAATAGCTCCCTCCCATGGAAAGCTTTGCACCGGTATCGATCAGCCTAGCCTAGGAGTTACTATGAGGCATTTTCAATAATCAGCCCAGCTGTTCAGAGAGCTTCTTGAATAAAACCCTTAGGTAAACAGCATAATGTGCAGAGAACTCTGCCAGCAACCAGACCTTCTTGCAATCTCAAGGATTGCTATTAATGCTTCACCAAACAAAGAACTTAATTCTGATTTTAACAATGGAGGCTACAGGGTAATTCAAACAAATCCCACCTTTGATTCACATACGCAGACTACAGGGGGCCCCCTAAACATGCTTGCATATGTGATTAATTCCAAAGCACTGTGTGCCGAGTAAACATATTCACAGAGCCCAAAAAGCAACTGTATTTGAGGCAACTTTCTAGTATTACCACTTTACTCCTTAATCCTCCCATTCACATTAACGTTTATTTTTTAGATCTTTTAGGCTTCTTATATTGTCTAATTTTATGTAATGTGTAACTTACAGTGCAGCAATGTGTAATTATGTGGTTATAATTTTACTTTACTTTTAATTTTATCTTTCCTTAAGAATTAAATGCTAAGAAAAAGACATTCTTTTTTCTAATTCTCATTTCCTGCTGATATGCAGCCAGGAAGTCTTAATAGAAGCATTAAAAAAAGTAAATCTATATAAAAAGGTTTCCATACAGTGCTAGATACACTGTTCACACCCTGTAATGGGAGAAAAAGAAATAGCATAACAGTAAACAGTATTTTGAAACAGATGACACCCATGATATCTGGTCATTTTAGAAAAGGAAAACAAGATCAAGTAAAAGTCATAAGCAAGTTCTAATGTATCTATTGATACCATTCAAAAAGACTTTCAGGTCACTTTTAAAGTTAAATTAAACATATTTATGTGGTTAAGGCCATCCTGAGATATAGTGAGTAGGTCTCCAGGTACTGAAAATATAGAACAGTCTGCTGATAAATAAGAAATGTGAAATATTTCTTCAGGTTATGATCCTCCACACCAAATTCTTTATCCATGAAAATAAATCTGAATGGCCTTGTTTTACTGTTGCTTGGTTGTTTTTGCTTTGTAATGGTTATTTGTTTTCGAGTTACTTTGGAAGGAAAAACACTGGACTTTAGCATTTAGTTTATACCAATTCCATCCTGTACAACAGACCAAAGAATGAAAGACAGTGTCTACCATTGATAATGTTAATCTGTTTAAAAAGGTGGGACACTCCTTGCCATTCCCCTAACTCTAATATGCTGCCCAATGGCAAAAGAAAATTAATGTTCAATTACTATAGGTACAAATACTATGTAAAAACAACTGCAATTGAGTATCCTTATGTAAGTTCCTGATATGAAAAAAATCAAATACACAATAGATTAGCTAACATTCTTGATCTACACAGTACCCATACATATATTAAGCGTTAACATATCAAGGAGATGTTTCTAGTGAAAAACACCGTATCTATCCATGAATGAATCCGGGCACAGATTCAGCCTGCTTTGAGCAAAGCACTCATTCTTTCTCTCAATTTTTTTTTCCTTTGAAGTATCTTACTTTGTTTCAGCCCATTATTACTGACAAAGTTGACATTCTTCCCTTGTTTCTTTCCTTCTTTCTCCAAATTTCTCTTGAGATCTTCATTCACTGTCATGGTTTTTAAATATCATTTTAAAATATGCCTAATCTATTAATCTGTTCCAGATTTTATTCCTTATTTCCTATTACATGCTGGATATTTCACTCTAGTGGCCTCACCAGTCCTTTAAACTTAGTAGGTTAAAAATAAAAATCTTATTAAATACCTCTTCTCATGAGTTAAGAGTGGGAAAATCGAGGAATGGTCTACGGTTGACCATTTCAATTCATTTTGAATCTTCCTTTTCTGTTTTTCACTTTGAACCAGTTATCAGGTCTTTGTAAATCTCTCTTTGAAATAGCTATTCTGTTTGTTTCATTCCTAGTATAGAAATCTCTGACATAGACTAGTACAAAAGTCTCATAAGTCTCCCTGACTTCAATGTCTACAGCTACCAACATAGACTGTGATCACTTAATTTTCCTAAACTCTGCCTAGCATGTTACCCTGGCCATACACACCAAGAGAAATTCAAGCTCCAAGCCGGTATTCAGACCTTTTCAGAATTTATACCAAAATACTTAAGGTTTCTCTTCTGATTCTCTCTGGTATATATGCCAAGCTTAAATCCAGAGTTTGCCAACCTTGGTGCCTATGGATATTCTAGGCTGGATAATTGTCTATTGGGTGGAAAGGTCTGTCTGGTGCATCAAAGTATGACCTGCAGCACACCTGAACTCTATTAGAGAGATGCTAGTAGCTGGTCTTCTCTCTCAGACATGACAACCAAAAACTGCAGAGACTATGAAATGTCTCTTGGGGGAAAAAGTCAGACTTGGCTGAAAAATCACCTCTTTGGTTACACAGCACTTGGCTTCTCTGACCTCCCTCTACAAACATGACTCTGAATGAATGCAGTGCCTTTAACAGTCTCTGCTCCTTACAATCCTGCTTATCATCCCCTAACCAGGAAGACCACACTCTGTCTTGTTTCAACAATTTCACATGCATTGAAGCAATCGCTGCTCGAAAGCAGGCACTGTGTTATCCTTTACTTCCCTTGAGTGATTACCAGGCTTGTATCACAAAAGAAGGAACTTCTAGCCCATTCTAAACTTTGCAGTGTAGGTGGCATGACGGCAGTCACAACTGTAGCAAGTATATGTGGAGTAAGAAACATAGCGACTTAACTCCTGTAATGTTCAGTGCTCAGCTACCTGCCTAGTTTAAAGGGTGAGGAAGAAGAGAAACCTTGGCCATTCCCTCAAAGGGTCACCCCTGTAAACAGTCAGTCAGACTATGAAAGAGGCAAGAACTTGCAAGTTGATGGCAAGCTTCAAGAAAAGCAGACAAAAACATCATGAAAAGGCTTAAATGCCTTTTGGAACATGGCAGGAATATAAAAAAGTCATAGGAAAGTTTACAATAAAGAAAAGAATGTGGAAGAGTGAGAGTCAAAAAAGATAATTACACGGAAAGTTTTCATGCAGACTTATACAAACAGATGTTGACTGACAAAGACAAACAGCTTGTCAAGCTACTGGGTTCCAAGGACATAAATCTGAAAAAGTGGCAACTCTTTAGAAAGGCCAGATCATATTAAATTTTTAAAAGACAGAGAACACGAGATTTGTGTGTAGTATGTATGTGTAGTTAGTGGAAAGGAATGGTATGATATTGATAAACTTTGGAGAAAGGAACCGTCTGTATTATCAAGTGACTTAGAACTTGAGGCACAGTCCAAAGCAAGAATTAAACAGCAGAGCACGATGTAGCCAAAACCATAAGATGGCGCCTTCAGGGCAACACGCACTGCTGCTAGCGCATGGACCACAAAATGGACAATCGGGATCTCAGAAGACACGAATCACCCAGAGGTTCTCTTAGGACTGGTCTAGTTTCTCAGCCTTGAACCAAAGTGTTTTTGCCACAGGCAAGTAAAACGTTGCTACTACACAAAGTCAATTCCAAATGCATACGCCATGAAGCACTTTCTCAAGGAATAAAGACTGAGGAGAAATAAAGTCTAAGTAATGAAAACAAGGATGTAACTAAACTTGTAAAGTGGAAATCTTGCATAATTGTTTACAACAAAAAAAGAAAGAAGAATATCAAACCCTACTACCCTGTAGAAAAAGTATCTGGATATACTACTAAAAGAGGAAGCCTGAAAGAAACTTTATTTTCTACTTCTGAGTTAACTGATTCTTTTGTTGTTAACTGATGGTATATTTGGGAATGAGTCCTTTTTTTTTTTTTTTTTTGCCTTGAGTCAATTTGATGATTCCTTTCAAATAATTTAATTGATCTGACAGCTAAGTGCAAGCTTGTATGCCCACAAAATCAGAGAACTGGAAGACCCATGGACAGGGTTAAAAGAGGAGAGGCATTTCCTGAATTTGCCTACAGAATCCAGGTAACTTTGTCAGTACATATCTGTACGATATCTGCCTTCTCTGAACAGGAATCATACTTTCTAGGGCTATGTCTTTTTCTTTATTGCTATTTCCCTCCATATTTCTTTGACCTCATTTTAGATTTCTTGAGTATCTTGATCTGTTGTTCTCACCCTTGTGTTTTGCTGTCTCTTTCTGATGTTCGAAGATCATTTATCCTTCCTTAGTAGGAAGCATGAGGTCCTAATTCAGTTATATGTTGGTATCAGGTGGGCAGAAAATGGCAATCACAACCTTCCCAACATGCACACATGAGAAAATAGACTTGCTGAAGATCTAGAAAGTAACTCTCATCCCCATCAGACCTCCTTTTATATTACATATTTCTCAGTGTCCTTTGACTATGTTGGAGTTCAGAGAAAATAAAATATACATACAACACTGATTTTTAATGATGTAACATAAAGCTCTAAGTGCAACATTAAAAAACATAGAAAGTAATTGATACCAAAATAAGGTGCATTTAATAGTGTATGTAAATGTGCAGGCACCACTAATACACATACCTAAATGGAAAATCAACATGTACGTGTTACTACAATCAACATATGAGCATTAAATATTCAAATACTGTAAGTGGCATTCCAACAGCAGAATGTCTATCAGTCTAGATCCTTGAATAAATGAACAGAGCCCTCTGCCAACAGTAGGTGGACTTTTCACATAAACAAAAAATAAATATTTGCAGTGGTAAGCCATTAAAGTTTCCAACTTAATTTGTTACTGCAGGATAACCTTGGTTTTCTTTCAAAAACAAATAACTCTTATAAAATATACCCCAATTTTGCAATATCAATTTGTACTTGGAAAAATCAGTATATGTTTAATTCATGCAACAAATGCTTTGTGGTCATATGGAAAGCAAGGTTCAGGTAACTATACACAGGACATTTACATACATTAAGTGGCTAGCAGGACATACATTTGAGAGTCTGTCAGACCAGGGACTCCACATGTATTGAGAGACTCTTCAATATGTGGTAGGATGTCTATTGTCTTTGACATATTGCTGGGACAACCAAAATCCCTAATATAGACTCAAACTTCTAGAGAAGAATGCCACCCCAACTGAGGACCACTACCTACAGAAAAGATCAACATGGATTTAGCTGGCTAAGTTGTACACTACAGGATTTCACAAATACATGCTTCATAGATTTAGTACCTTAAAAGATCAAATTGTTGCATAAGATACTAAAAAAATAGTTTAAAAAGGGGGTTCTTTGGGAACAGACTGGGAAATGCTAAGCTAAAAAATGTAAATCCTTACTATATGCAGCATGAATCTCTAGAAGGGAAATAGTGTTCAGTTATTGAGCAAGAAGGCCTTTTGCTCAGAGATTCCTGCAGGATTCACCTTTTGGACAGTATACAACCTTCACACTTAGAGATGAGCAGACTAAGTCCTGAGGAAGAGGGTGGTAAAGTCTGTTGGATCTAGATAGAGGTGGAGCTATACAACACCATGAAAGACTAAATAGCATTGGTTTGCATGCTTTACAATGACTAATATTAAATGCATTTTGCCTCATTAGAAATAAATAAGGTTTAAAATTAACCTTCTTTTCTCTGAACTGTATTCTTTTCAACCTGATTTCTCCAATATATCAGAGAATAGCACAGGACTATATTCTTTTTCCTATGCTTTCTCACATTGTTGCTACAAAATTCACTTTATTACTTTCCATTTTCTGATTATTGTGCAAGGACATAGATCCTGTAAGTCCACAATGAATAGAATTTGTGAGGATTGATTATAGACTATAAAAGACAACTGAGCTGCTACTGAAAAGGCATGTCAAAGCAGTTGAGTGAGATGAATGTGGGTTCAAATCCTGACTCCGTGACTTAATAGCTACATCTTTACAGCAAGTAATTAAAATTATCTGAGCTTTAAATTCCTTATGTGAAAAATAAGAGTAGTAATAGCTTTAAATTGGGTCACTAAGGGAAGTAACTGCGATGGAGCAGCTTGTAAAATGTCTAGAACAAAACCTGCTTCCATATTAGAAAGTTAACCTGAGCTTCAGAATCAGCTAAGTGTAAGATCTGACTAAGGGACAGATCAGTGGACTGAAAAATCCCTTTGGGGGTCATGAGGTGATCCAATGCCAGGGATTTTTCTTTCTGAAGCTGAGGCCACTTTGGGTCGAAGGAAAGAAAATTTCAGAGTGCAGATTTTCTTTGTTCTGTGACTCTGTGGGATACTCTGTTGTACTGTGCAGATCAGAAAGTGGGAGTGTTGGGCAGAATATACTATGCACATGCATGTGTTTATAAAATAGCAAGTTCTCTGGAAGGAAAATCTAGTCTGTCAGAAGACTCGCTGGAACCTTCATCTTTTGATCAACTGGGAACTAAGTGGGCATTTCAAGAAAAAACAAACACCTTTAGGCACATTTAATGTGTTTCTTTAATATACAATGGTCCTTTTCACCTCTATTCTAAGTTTTTATAGTATAAAACAGTATTTTAGAAAAATACTGAAAAAAAATCATCTTCACTTAAAAACATGCAGGAGTCACACAATTGTGCACTCTATCACACAGAAGGACTCAGAAATTATAAGTTATATTTTGTATAATGCTGCTTAAGCCATTTTTCAAAATTAGAGTGGAAGTTAACATTTGTTAATTTCCAACTGCTTTGGTCCAGCCTCATTTCTTTTTTTTTTTTTTTTTTTTTTTAGGTTTTTTGAGACAGGGTCTCGCTTTGTGGTTCAGGCTGGCCCTGAGCTCAGCCTCCAACTCACATCACAATCCTCCTGCTTCTGCCTCCCGAGTGCTGGGATTACAGGCGTGAGCCACTACGGGGAATCGAACCCGGGCCCTTGCGCTTGCAAGACAGGTGCCGGAACCACTGAGCTAACTCCCCGGCCCTGGTCCAGCCTCATTTCTGAATGACTGTCAATCTCTGCACTATGTTAACATTCACTTCCAAATCACAGTTGTTTCCAGTGGTCCATGAGGAGCTTTGCAGGAGCCAACACTAGACACCCTTTCCTAAGGAAGGCCTCGACAGAGAGGATGGAGGGGAGGTCCCAAGGTGGGGAAATCAGGTAAGCTCCAGTTAAAAGTCAACTATCCTCCCAAGAACTTTGTGGTGGTGAAACAGCAGAGATGAAAAGAATGAAGACTTGAGAAACAGTGTTTGAAGAAAGTCTTTTTCTTTCCTTCCTTCCTCCCTGCCCCTCCCCCCGAAAATTCAAGTCCCTCTCAGGGGCCCGGAGATAAGGAGTGAGATAAGAATACTCTGGCTCCTGACACACTTTCCATAGGAGGGATGTGAATCCAGGATTCAAATGATCCAGCATAGGATGGAGCACAACCCTAGGGCAGCCAGCTCTGCAGCCAGGGTGACATGACAGGCAGCCATTGGGCAAATCCCAAGGACTCAGAGGGCTGCAATAAAATCCTGTCACTGGGCAAAGGGTCTGCAAGACACAGAAGCACCTAGCTGACAAAGTGGGAAAAGTCTCCTGCTTAGGTGCTCATCACAAAGTGGGGAGCTGGGGACTACAAGGTGATGCGAGAGTCAGAGTGAAGGGTCTCTTCTCAGTGCAGGGTATGAGGAAGGCAGATGAATCAAAGAGGGTGAGTAGACTGGCTTCAAGATGAAAACTCCAATCTAAAATATTGTTTCTCTCTACAGAAGGAACAAATATATTCATTGGGGGGAAAAAAAACTACTCAGAAGGAGATGCCCCAAAATGTCAATAATAATTTCTGGGTAATACAGGCTTATCTGTATTTTATACCTAAGGAAAAGCAATTTGAAATACAATCTTGCATTTATAATACAAAACACAGTTGGGATCAAATATTTTCAGACAAATAATAACATGAAGGGAATAGCACTAAAGATTAAATTGATAGATATCCAACACTAAGAGAATAAACATTAAAACGTAAGGGAACCTAAACTGGCTGCAATGAGAACAATCATGTGGAAAGTCGGGCAAACAAGTTTTAAAAAATGGAAAACAGTAAAATATGGTCTCTTACGATAAAGACCTGACTTGGGATTCTGATGGCTCAATATAACGTGGAAACTGATTAAGTAAATCTTCTCCTTACATGTAAAATGAATATTAGACACTCGTATTGCAAGGCCTGCTGCCTTTAGTTTTGGAACAGTGACTCTGTTTCACTGATATGATCCAAATACTTAAAATAACTAATTTTGCAACACAGCTATAGTATCAATCCTAAAATACCTAAACATCAAGCTTACCATACACAATTTTATGGCAGGATTTATAAGTATGATACGTGAAGAAAATGTCTAGTAATATATGAATGATTATATTATGGTATAGATGTAGTATGAAAAAGTAAGTGGTCACTAAAAAAGTCATTTAGGTCTATACAGACATTGAAATTATAAATCATTTGAATTAAAAAAAGGCAAAACACAAAGCAGACAGTCTGCATAATAAATGTTTATTCTGTGAAAAGGAAAAAGTGTGGTTTTGTATACATATCTGGGAAGAACTTGGCTTCCGCTTCTCCAAGACATACACAGGCCTCATACTGACTTCACTGTGGTCTGTGCCCAAACTTCATCTTAGTGTTATCCTGACATCACGTCTAAACTAATCACCCCTGAAAGTCTCTACCTTCTATCTTGCTTTATTTTTCTCTCTGGTGTGGATCAGCACCATGTTTTATATCACACAGTTACCAATTATTGCCCATCACTATTAGAATTCAAGCTGCATGATAATAGGGACCTCATCTGATTGGTCGCTACTGCTGATTGGTCAGTATGAGGCCCTGGTATATAGTAGATGCTTAAAAGCCTCATGAATGAGGGGCTAGGGATTATAGCTCAGTGGTTCCGGCGCCTGTCTTGCAAGCACAAGGACCCGGGTTCAATCCCCTGTAACCACATACCATACTGGGCATGGAGACTCACGCCCAGCAGCAATCAGTACCACATACCACAGTGCCGGGCATGGTGGCTCATGCCTGTAATCCCAGCACTCGGGAGGCAGAGGCAAGAGGATTGTTGTGATATGAGTTGGAGGCTGAGTTCAGGGCCTGCCTGAACCACAAAGCGAGACCCTGTCTCAAAAAACCTAAAAAAAAAAAAAGTTTCATGAATGAATGAATATAAATATCACATAGACACTTATGTGCATACACATGTATACGTATATATATATATATATATATATATATATATATATATATATATATATGTTTTCACACATAAATATATTACGTAGATAGAGATAGGACATAGATACAGATAGGAGAAAAAAATCTCAAAGTATATGCACGAATTGTTTGTTAGTAGTGGCTGTACTGGGTAGTGAGAATGGGAGAAACTGATGGCTGGGGGGCGGGGAGGATGGCTTTGCTTTTCATTTTATATACCTCTATCTTATTTAAATAATTTTAATAAGTATGAGTTGGGGTATAATTAAACAATTTTATTAAAGGACTACATAATTACTTAAAATATATATCTGGTGGTATATATTGATATATTTCCGTTTTCTTAATTATACTGATGAAATGAAGATATTTTAATTAGTCTCATACTTTAGTTCTCAAATTTTAGTGTACCAGATCATCCAATAGTTTATAAAAATATGGAATCTTGCTGTGTATTCTTAGAAATTCTGAATAGGAGTGGAAGGAATTAGCACTTTAAAAAAAAAATCACCCCAGGTGATTCAAAATTTACCAGTTGAGGAATTATGTCAAGACTGAGAGCCCTGATAGGGAAGACTGAATCAACATATATTTAATGAGGACCAATTATCTTCCAGGCAATTGTGGGTAATAAACATTAGATAAGTTTAATTAATTGGCAATTAGTGGATGAATATTTTAGCCAGGTAAATTTGCAATTAATTTTTAAGCAGTTAAATGCTATAACAGTCTAACTAGAATAAAATACTTTAGAAGTGAAAAGTTGTGATGCTGGTTTGGAGTTCCATATATGTGAATTTGTAAATACTATTACACTTAATAAAAGTATTATGTTTGCCTTCATCAATTTTTTTGGGGGGGGGGCAATGCACAGTGTCGGAAAGCAAAGGCCTGTGTACTTGGCTGGTGCACATGGTGGTAGAGGACTGACAGGGAACCTCAGCTTGGCTGCACGTGTGTTCCTTCAGTAGGCCTCGGTTTGGTTTCCTGTCAGGAGCTACACTTGGCCATAAGTTCTCTTCTGGCTCTTCAATATACTTCTCAAATAGACACTGACATAATCTTCTCCTCTGCATCACATATGACACTTCTAATATTCTGTTTCCATACAGAATGGTGGCTGATGTACTTTTTAACAGTCTTTTATACATAGTTATGGTATATTCATGAGGGTTACACACAAATCAAACACATGTGTTTGGCCCTTATCTTATTATATAATACTCATTATAATAAACAATTTCAAGAGATTCAGTAAAATTATTCTGATTATTAAGTAAAAACTGTCAGCTACTTCTGACTTATTTTAAAATAATAATAGTAAACTAGTTATAAGAGGCTCTGAGTTATTTTACTTACTCTAAAATTGGGTCTCGGACTTTTATCTTTCCATATTTCACCTATAGGTATTTTTCCTAAAAAAAACTGTTTTAAAAAACATAAAAAAGTGTAAGTATTAAGAAAAAAAAATCTTCCCAGGAATCCTAGAGGTCTCTAAGTAAAATGAGTCACCGTAGTTCCATCAGGACCCATGGAGATTGAACAGAGCACCTTGAGGGCAAGGAGACATGATGGCTCATTTCGTACATTTCTTCCTTTCTGGTTTCTTTCCAGACTAATCAGGGAGTTCAAACTGTCCTGTGCCAGTATAGTCCATATTCCACTTAGCATGGCTAGTGACAGAGAGGAAGGAAATGAAAGGAAATGGATGGCTCAGGAGGAGGACACGGAACAAAAAGACAAGGACAGTGACTGCTAATTAGCAACATGTTACAGACATGGGCAAACGCACCAGTCATTCTGTCCACAAGCCCCGAAGTTCAGGTTTTAGACGGCAGTGCAAATGCATCTGTCAGAACCATGCTCTCTCCTTTCTCCAAAGATGATGGACAGATGGGAGCCGAGGCAGAAAGCTGGACAGAAAGACCCTCTGGGGCGGTGTTTCACGGCCTGGCAGTCGGTAGAGCTCTATCCTCCCTTGTTTATAATCCTGTTTATAATCAGATCTTAAAATCTTAAAACAATCTGTTCTTTTAGCAGCAGTACTTGTTTGCCCCTTTCCTCCTAACAGTGCCTAGATAGTGAATCAGAAGCTAGGAACCTTCACCAACAGTTTTTTTCAGCCTCTCCTGAAGTGCTGAAGATTTTGTCCAAGTTAGAGGAATCCTACAGGAATGGATTATAAAACACTTGCAGGCTTGAGGAGTAAGTCCCAGTGCCTTTTGGGAAGCAGGATTCAATTTGTAGCCTGAATCTCTTTTTCTAAGACTTTTGGGCAGAACATCCCCCTGGCCACACAGGAGCCAGCCCTGTGGCTGTTTAAGACTGGATCCAAAGAGAGTTCTCAGCTAGCAGGCTGAGGGTAATGGTAAGTACTGAGCAGCTGAAGGAGAGAGAAGAATCGGAGTGTTCCGGCATTAAAAAAAAAGAAGTTATTTTAATACTGTTTAGAAGAAAGAAAAAATATATCTACACATTCACCCTGACTTTTGGGGCTACTCTAATAAAATGAGAACATGGTGTTTTTAGTCTTCTCTTAAAAGCCTCTAGCTTGTCTCTTTCCTGCTGGATTTACAATGCTAAAAAGCAAAATCCCAGAAACCTATTTCTGTTTACTTAAGAAGGATAAAGTGTTACCCCCAAACAGAGGGACCTTTTACAGAGACTGGAAAACAAATGGTTTAAGAGCATTAAGATCTACATATCTCTCATGCCAGCACATTTAAAGTCATCAATCAAGCATAATCCTGAACATATGAGGTGCAAAAGTGCTAAAAAAGCCCCATTAAAACTCAAGCCTTTTCAGGTGTACCCCAACCCTGAGAATTATATACATGGCAGAAAGAGCTCTAGTTTATACACACAATACCATTAGGGACAATTTATCATGTCTTTAAAAGTGATATATAGTACATTGTGAAATTGCTTATTAACTCCAGAAATAACAAACCCAGCTTGTCTAAATGCACTTGAACACCCATAATTGGAATTTTGAAAACTTAAATTGAAGCCTATTCTTATTTACATAGCTTAAATTTTCTACTAATCTACCTCACTTACACTTCAGATTTTTAAATTCACATTTTTAACTAGCATTAGACACTACGTCTATTTTGACAAAAAGTTTCAAGGTGTTTGAAAGAGCTTTGTAATAAACAGTTAAAAAGCAAACCTACAAGAACAAATTCACTTTGGGTAAAAACCTTTGCAGGAATTGATCATTTTACTTTTCAAATCTTATTTTCTTTTCAAATATGGCCAGTCTATACTTCCTGATTTTTTCTTTAATTCACTATAAAGAAACATGTATATGACTGTTGTAGTCCTAGCTCTTCTACATAATTTCATTATACCTCTTTTTTCAGATATTGTTTATTCTATTAATATAAAATTTCATACATAAAAACAGCACTCTTGGTCTCCAGTTTTACCAAAGCTAAAAATTGGAGATTTAAAATACAGAAGCTAAAAACCAAGCCTAGGCCTTGCTATGCCATGCCAGCTAAGGTTCAAAGCTGTAAAAACAACTATATTCTGACGTCTCTTTCAGAAGCATACAGCCTGATTTCCAGTTGGGTCTTTAAATACATTGACTGGCTCATGCCTGCTGTTGGTACAATTTTGTGTTCACTTTTCTAGGAGACAATGTATGTTGTGCTATCAGCAAACTGACTACCTATAGATAGTATCGCCATCTCTGTTAATGAAAGAAGCAGAAGCCACAGGCCTGTCGACTCCCACACTTGAGGAATATTCTCACTTATGTGTTCATTCAGCAAGACAGCACTAAGGCACACAGGGGGACATCGACTGTGTCAGATATGACATGAAGTGTACCCTGTGCTGAAGGAGCATACAGCCTGGAGTATAGAGGAAAGTATGTCTCCAGTAATCAGTCCCATGTGGAAGAGTGTAAAACAAGAAAGGCACCACACAACTCACCATAAGGATTTAGGGCTATGGGCCATGATTGGAACAAGCAAGACACATACATGTATTCAAACAGGGCAGCTTAAAACTGTAGTGAGACTCCATCTCAAAAAACAAAAAAAAAAGCTGGGGACTTGGCCCTACTAGGTTCAATCCCTATAACTATAAGGAGGGAGAGATGGAACAAAGGAGGGAGAGAAAAATGGAAGAGATGAGAGAGACAGATTCTAGAGCGAGAGGCCAGAGCCAGAGCCAGTAAGATGGACATATTGATGTTAAATCAAGTGCTATACTTGGACTGATGATAGGGTGGTTCCTTTAGTTCTTAGAATTTGGGAACAAATACCGACTCTTATTTTGGTTATGAACTGGGGAAAATTGAACGATTTTAGTCTCATTTAAAGGATGGACAACAATATCAATTTCCTACAGATATTGTGCAAAAACTGGTTATGAAGTATATCCTAATCCTAATGTTATTTGGTGAGATATTGATAAGATGAACAGGATTTGTGACCAAATACGTTTGAGGTTATCTTTGATGCACATCATTTAAAAGGACTTCTTAGAAACATTACTGTTTTCGTGGATGCACTGGCTTTTTTTTTTTTTTTTTTAGGTTTTTGGAGACAGGGTCTCGCTTTGGGGTTCAGGCTGGCCCTGAGCTCAGCCTCAAACTCACATCACAATCCTCCTGCCTCTGCCTCCCGAGTGCTGGGATTACAGGCGTGAGCCACCACGCCCGGCACTGTGATATGTGGTACTG
>PVIR01000663.1:0-121931 GCA_004026965.1 Petromus typicus | reverse complement strand
ATGGATGCACTGGCTTTTTAACAGAGTAGTATAGCATACAGCCCTGCACATGGATGCTTGGCCAGGAAGCCTTCTGTTGGTAGAACAACTTCTTCTGCAGGGAAATATCCTTTGGGAAACTGTGCTGTGAGCCTTTAAATGTGTATCTGCTTAGAGCTTATCAGAGAACATTAGAACAGATGGCAAGTACTGAAAATTACCAGAAAAGAGAAGGAAAGAGAATGGGCTATTTTCTGACAAATTTCATCTCTGTTCAACAAAGGACTGGGAAAACCCACAGTACCTTATGCAATCAAGTTCTGCCCTTCTGCCCTGCCACTGGCACTTGCTCCTCTACTTCCAAGGTGCTTCACAATCCCCAACCTTCCCTCTTCCTAAATCTCTCTGAATTCTCCTGTGTCTAGGCCATCACCCAAAACTGCTAGTTCAAAACTGACCTCCAACATGAACCCTCCCCATAGAATCCATTTCTTCCTTTCCTATTGGCTAATAAGTAATTTGCACCTCTGCCGTGGCTGACAGCTCAGTGAGCAAACTATTTCTATTGTGATTGCCACTAAACTCCAAGTCCCTGGAGGGCAAGGATGTGTCTTTCCTCCTTGTATCTCCACAGTGCCTCATACCATATATTGTGCATAAATGAGGAATAAAACGCTTGTTTGGGCCAGACATCTTCAGTGATTTATAGTGGTAATATTACAGAATCACAGGTTATAGCTGAATAATGAAATGCAAATTTTGTTAAAGCCCAATACCCATTCAAGGAGAAGAACAACATACACTGTTAACATTACAAGGAGTTTCTTACCAGGCCTAAAATCATAGTGTGCTTTAACCTATCATAAAGGTTTCCCAGCTGTTGCCAGAATGACTTTAGTGCAGAGTTTTAAAAGTCCTGGGAACACTTCCAGATTACTGCTGATCAATTTCAAAAGTAAAAAATTCAATCTAGAGAATCAAGACCCCAACCACCTGACTGTACATATTCTCTGGTCCAAGGTCCATTTATTTGTGTCCTTCCCCAGGTGGAGTCTCCTCCTATTCACCTCTAACTTCCATGTATCCCACTCCATCGTGCTACTCACTAGCTGGGGAAAAAATTAGTTCTGTTGTTAAGGAAAAAAGGTAGAAAGATGCATGCACATTTTATCCCAAGCTCTACTCTCAAGGAAGGAGGTTAATTAAAGTCTCATCTAGCAGGCATTCTTCCCCCAGCTGTGTCTAGTCATGAGTAGAATGATGATTTTATACATCTGGGCCAAATGTTCAAGAAAAAAACTCTGTAAAAATTAGGTATGGTTTGGAAATAAGAAACAAACATAGCCTATATATTCTTCAGAAACAACATTAAAGAAGCACCAGGCCAGCCCTGGAGCTTGGGGGCTTCCGAGGTGGAGGCAGTGAGTGGTTCAAAGAAGGGCTGCTGGGAAGTCAGCACTGCTCCTGAGATGCGAATGTAAGATCCCTGAACACAGGGGCCCACACTTTCTCCATCACTGCAAAGCCCTCCCACTCCATCTAGGAGTCTGCACACACAGGCACTCAGGTCAGAAGGCTCATCATTATCACATCTCTCCTAGTTCCATGTACTGTCCCAGTAAGCTCTTCCCACTGCTTCTCCCCAAAGAACCATTTCATTCCATATGCAGTGGACTGGCTCAGATGGCAAATGTCTTTACCCCTTCAATCATGGGAGTCAGGTGGAAAAAATTACCTTTATGACAGCCTTCTGAACCCAATGCACTGTACAAACATATATTAGCTTAAAGACACAGTGTGTTTATGAATACACTCTTCCAGGGGAGGGATCTACCTTTCCTTACAGACTCTTACAGGCATCTTCTTGTGACACGACAGCTAATTAATATTTGGTTCATTTCCTGCAGACAAAGCTCACTTGTGTGATTTTGCTATATTTCCTCTAAGCCATCTCACATCCTATCTCATTTCCTATCAGCCAGCATAGCTAGCTCATCCATCCATAGTGCTTCCTGAACCCTGGTGCTCTCCTGGGACATCCTAAGAATATTCAGCTAAGGCATACGCAGGAACAGACCAAGCTCAAGGCCCTCACTAAAATATAGTACACATACTCTTATTTACCAGTATTTTAAGGTTCTGTTCAAAAAATCATCTAATTCACAAAAGTCTCTCCTGAGAACCAATCTTCTTTTCCCTAGACCAAAATGTATCTGTCTTTCTGAATGGCTGATGCCATTTTTGACATGTACAACTTATAAATACTGTGATAACTATATGAATATTGAGCCATTCTCTTTAACAGGTTCTGTGATATCTTAGTGCTGGGTTATTGATGCTCTCATGCCTTTCAGCCTCGTGCCTAACGAAGATGGTGGGCACTGTGCTAACTGCTGTTTATCTTGTTTGATTTGGCCATATTACAAAGTGCTACTGTTACTGCCACATTACAGATAAAACATTAAGGTTCTTCTGATAAGCAGAAGAGACAAGTCTTACATATCTTTTGTTATATTCACTCTTGGGTAGTTGACAGTTGTAAATGGAACTCTATTTTGAAATTTGTTTTACTTTTTGCTCATTATTAGTTATGCAAGGGGTTTTTATAAATTTTCTGATCCAGATAATTTAATTTTTCTTTTGTAATGACTATATTTGAAATTTTACTAAATATATATAATAAAGTTCAAAGTTAAGGATCTTTGCGCTCTTTTCCTGTAAACTACAAGGTATTTAGATCATAACAACTCTAATTGCACCCCTCCTACCTTCCAATAATAAAGTAAAATACAGCAAGATTTTAGCTCCTTTATTTCAAATCATTCTCCTTAAATTAGGTATTATTATCATATTAGATATTATTATGATGTTTATTTATTTATCTATTGAGTGTTCTGGAAATCAAATTTGTGGCCTAGCCCACCTAGGCAAGTGTTTAGAGCTGAGCTATACCTCTAGCCCTTATTATTATTTTTAAGATACATTGTAAACGTCAATCTTAAGTGCTAAGATGTTGTTTAGATTCAGTTATTTTTCATTATTTTTTCATTCTTGTATCTTACATCTTCCTTCTGGCAT
The DNA here is from genome assembly GCA_004026965.1 of Petromus typicus. Classification (NCBI taxonomy): domain Eukaryota; kingdom Metazoa; phylum Chordata; class Mammalia; order Rodentia; family Petromuridae; genus Petromus; species Petromus typicus. Next base: position 118,874 of record PVIR01000663.1, on the reverse strand, counting down.
AATTTTCCTCCTTTCTGAAGTACTAATTTTTAAAAGTTCCTGCGGTAAAAAAAATCTGATGGTCATTTTGTAGCTTATCTGTTGTTTGGCTCTTGCTATTTAGTGAAAGACACTGCTGATAAGATAGTTGTAAGCTGACAGATTTCTTCTCTTCAATCGTAGAAGACATCCTACTTTTTCTTCTTGACAGTCTAGCTCACTGCTCCTAGGAAACATGTCTTTTATTTCTGATAGCTTTCAATTTCATTGACTTTGGTGTTGTGCAGTTTCAAAGCAATGTATCTATATGTGAATTTGGTTAAAAATTATTCTGCTTGGCCAGGGTTGTGCATCAGATGTAGATTTGTGTCTTTTGCAGACTTGGAAAATTTTCTGTGGCTGCTATTTAAAAATATTGCTCCTCTCATTTTACCTCTGGAGACTCAGACTTGATGTCTTTTTGGTCTTTTCCTTCTATCCCATGTCTCAATACGATTTTCACACTTTCCATCTAAATTTCTTTGCCCTAAATTATGTATAATTTATTGAGACCAATTTTCCTAGTCACTAATTGACATTTCAGCTTTTTTTTAAAACTTTGCCTTTAAACTTATTCATCGTAGTGGTACATGCCTGTCATACCAGATTGAGGCTGAGGCTGCAGCAGGAGGGTCACACTGAGCTTGAGGCCAGCCTGAGCCACACAGTGAGTTCAAGGCCAGCTAGATCTATGCAGTGATGTCCTGTCTCAAGAAGAAAAACAAAACCATTATGGTCATTTTAATAGTCAATTCCTTGGTAATTTAGAAATTCCTGTTTTTATTTTCTGTGCTTATTATATAATACATATTATCCTACTTTGTATCCTAAGTTGATAACTTCAACATTTAAAAACTTTTGGTAAAAATATGTTGTTGAGTTAATTCTAATTTATGATAATTTTATTTCTGAATATGTTTGGTACATTTTTTTATAAGCTCAAATTTGATTAAAAGTAATCTGGGGAATATAGATCACTTGGTTTAGGGGTACTTTCTCCCCTAAATTTTCCTTGAACTTGAAATGACTTACCCAGGATTATTTTAGCCCTCTTTGTGTATACTGGCCAAACTGAAATTTTAAGTTTAGGTATCTTATTGTGTGTGTATGTGTGTGCACACATATGTGTGTCTCTGCGTGTATACATGTTTATATGTACACACACATGCTCATGTGCCCACATGCAAAACACATGTACTCCAGTATTTTAGGTTCTCAACTGCAGTGTTAGCCACTGAATTTGTTCCCAGACATGTGGGTTCTGTTAGTCACCACTAGCTCACCATTTTCTACCTGATGTAGCTGCATCCCGTCTTTTATATTCCTGGAGATTTTCCATATTTTCTTGAAAAGTCTTCAATGCATCAAACAATATGTATGACATACAACTATCAGTTGTCTACAAAAACCTCTCAGAGCCCCAGATTAGGATCGAGATGCATGTTACACACTGTGACAAACAGCCAGCTGGAGTTCTGTCAATCCATTTAATATAATTTAAAATGCATATATTTTAATGGTCATCTCTCCTACCAGATCATTTCTACCACCAAGTCCATGAGAAGCACAGATTTTTTAACCATAACTTATTATTATACGTAATTTATGTTTGCTACCTAAAGGCCACTGACAATTATTTGCTAAATTAAACAACCTAAGCAGTCATTGATGTATCACTCATCGAAGAAGGAAGGGATATATTCTGTAGGAAAAGTTAAAGTGAAGATTTCCTCTACAACATTCAATAGGACCTGGGGTGAAAAAGAAAGTACAGAATATTAATTTATATGACTCTTTCTGGCCCTCTGCTTTCCAAATGGAAATCTCAGTGTATAGTATCTCAGGCCAACTGTGCCCTTGTTAAACTTCTCTGACAGTGGCTTTGGCAAACCATTTTTCATTCCAGACATTCAATAACTTCACATTTAATGCTAATATATGTCCTCCAGAAAGCCGATATTATGGGCTGCTGCATCATCCTATTGGACACCTTTAATATACTGTCAATATGAACTTTGGATAATTATAGATTTTTAAGTTTTTCAGCTAATAATTTCAATAATGATCTATTTGGCCCACATTTTGGAGATCTGAATTCCATTATCTGTATATTCTATCTGTTTCCTTGGATTAATCTATTGATAGGATTCTATTTAAAAGCTACACACCCATGCTGGTAGCGTGCTTATGAAAAGAGGAAAAAGGGAAAAAAAAGCCACATGCTTTTTGTCCCCATTCTCACCTGTGAAACTGACCTTGCTTTCTGCGGAGAACCTTGCTACTGCACAGACCTCACAGCATTTCCATTGTCATGGCTGTTTTTCATGCTGGGCCTTGTAACCAATGGCCAACAACAGCCTCTTGCATGAACTGGACTTCACACAATGATGAGACCCATAAATGCTCTGTTAGTCCATCAGTATCCCCACCTCACTATCTAGCTGTCTATCCGTGTACACGGGAGCTCTTCTGGGTCTTTGAAAGCTATCAGGATAAAGGAAGGACATTTGCCCCGAAGCTACTTCATTACTTTCCTTTCAGGTTTCCTTTGAAAAGATAATTTCTCATAAAAGACTAAATTGGCCAGCCGACTACGCTGCATAAAGAAGCCATGGGTGGCCTGTTTTCCCCATAAATTTATGTGGACCACTAAATAATGAAGCAAATAAAACCAGTGCTGTTTACACTCCCTGCTTCCCCTCAGCTGTAGTTACAAGGACAAAATTACCACCACCACCTTATATGAAGAGGGCAGGAGCCACCGATAGGTGAGGAGCAAGAGAAGCTCCCCATCTGCTAAAGCTGAATGCCTATGCTCTAAAGCTCATAAAAGGAAAACTGTTTCCTGAGACTCAAGATCAAACTTGGCACACGTACAAAATACCAGTGAGAGCTGCTTACAATTCCCTGCTTTAACTTTCACATTCATGTATGAACACATTTGAGCATATTTTGAGCACATTTCCACGAGCTCAGTCAACACACTGGAACCTACATGAGTTACTTCCTCCAAAAATTGCTTCTGTTTGTTAGTTTATACCATGAATATACTTTCACCAAACAACACAGGGGTGTCAGGAGAGAGTAGAAAGAGAAAAATGGAAGAGGGATAAAAAAGGAACAACAACAATAAAATGGTTAACAGGAGGCTGTTCTGTTCCCTAAGCACAACAATATGAGCTTAATTGAGGCTGACGCATGACAGACTCACATGGACGGTACCGCCCCACTCTGACTGAAGCTGCTGACAGAGGGTAAGTGGTGCAGGCAGCAGGGCTTGGCCTGGACTGGCATAGCCACAGAGGTGCCCTGAGCCTGTCAGGAGATGGCACGGGGGCTAATGAAGGGCAGCCCTTGTTTTTAAAATTCTTCTCACTTAGCTCAGGATCAGACTCTACACCATGAAGCCTTCTCAGCCTCTTAGTGCTCAGTTAAGGCTATGTGACACTTATTTAAAAATTAATGCATTCTAATCAATTTAAAGTTAGACAGTAAAGAGTCTGTATTAGACAGAAGACAAAAGAAAAGAAGCCAGGAGTAGGTGAAAAGGAAAGAATAAGAGAGAATGGGCTCTATGGATACAGAGGAGGTGGAAGGCGCAAGAGACTGGTAGAAGGACCAACATATTTTTGCACACCTTCAGAGAAATAATTTTTAAAGATGGCAGAACAACAGAAGAAGCAAAGGGGAAACAATACACATTCTGTGTATATTTTTCCAACTGTATGAAAATTCCAGAAACCAAAGCAGAAATGGACAAGCAAAAGGAAATATTCATATTTGTACAAAAAAAACCATACTTTTAAAAAAGACTAACTTTATCCCTACACAAAGCAACCACAAGACTGTGTATCCCCTTATTAAAACATTTTATTTCTCCAAAGTGAGTATCCTTTCAAAACAACTGAATATGTGTACTATGTATGTGTTTTAATAGAAGGAAATCACAATTAGAAAATCACAGGGCAATTTGTTTGCCCTTGTTGAGTAAGTATTAATACTAAGAAAAATTTAGCATCATTTAAAAAGTAATTATATGTAAAATATAAAGAAAGTCCATTTCCTACCTTGCAGTCACATTTGTGAAGTATCCAGCTTAGTATAAAATAAATGCCAAAAATTAATAATTGACTAGGTGTCCAAACATAGCCATAAGTATATTCCATTTTATTTCTCTCTATTGTCCCTGGAGGAAAGTACTTCCTTGCAAGTTTTATTTGTAAGTTTGAGGTACATGAAAATTATACTCATGAAATCCATATTTTGTTGCTTATCTAAAAAATCCTTTGTTTAAAAGTATAATTAATAATTTTTTAATGGCAGAATAACACTCTATTCTATAAAAGAACCACATCATCTTTATCTAGTCTCTTGTTGAGGGATATTTTGGTTATTTTCAGTATTTACCAATCATAAACTAAGCTGCTATAAACATAAGTGCACATGTCTCTGTGATATGAATCTTTCAATTCTTTTATGTATATACCTAGAAGAGGAATGGCACGGTCAAATGGGATCTCCAATCCTAGCTTTTTGAGGTATCTCCACACTGATTTCCACAAAGGGTGTACAAGTCTATACTCCTGCCAACAATGGAGAAGGGTTCCTTTTTCTCCACAGCCTCACCAACATTTGTTGCTGGCTAATTCTGAAATAGCAGTCATTCTTTGTGGAGTGAGATGAAATCTCAGTGTTTTCATCTGCATCTCTCGAATGACCAGTGATGTTAACCATTTCTTCATATACTTCTTAGCTGCTCTTACTTCTTCCTCTGAAAAGTATCTGTTCATTTCACATGTCCAATTTTGAACTGGGTCTTTAAATTTGGATGGGCTAATTTTTTAAAGCTCTTTATATATTCTAGATAGTAGCCCTTTGTCTGAGAAACAGCTGGTAAAGATTCTTTCCCAAATTGTTGGTTGTCTTTTTGCGCTGTTGGTGGTTTCCTTTGCTGTATAAAAGCTTATTAATAGAATGTGATCCCATTTGTTAATTTCTTCTGCCAAGTCTCATGCTATAGAGGTTTTGTTCAGGAAGTCTCTCCCTAAGCAAGTGTCTTCAAGAGTTTTACCTAACCTGCTTTGCAGCAGGTTTAGTGTGTCTGTTTTAATATTTAGGTCTCTAATTCACTTTGATTTTAGCATGGTACACAATGAAAGAGATAGGTCTAAGTTTAGTCTTTGGCAAGTTAAAGCCCAGTTTTCCCACCATTTGTTAAAGAGGCTATCTTTCCTCCATTGAGGATTTTTGGCTTCTTTGTCAAAGAGGAGGTGTCTCAGTGTATCTGGAGTTGTTTCTAGATCTTCTAATCTACTCCACTGACCCTCAGGTCTGTTACTTTGCCAGTACCATGCAGTTTTTATCACAGTGGCTTTGTAGTATAGTTTCAGGTTTGGGATCATAACACCCCTCCACTATGTCCTTGTTGCTTAGAATTGCTTTTGCTATTCTAGGTCTTTTGTGGTTCCAGATTAATGTTTGGATTTTTTTTTTTTCTCTAGATCTGTGAGATATGCTGTTGGGATTTCAGTTGGGATTGTGTTGAATCTATATAGTAGTTGTGGGATCATTCATACTCAAATAGATGTACCTTGAGGAAGTGAAATAAATAGTGAAATAAATAGGTCACAGATGTGTAAATATTATATCTTTTCTCTGGTATAAGAAAATGAAGATGTAAATGAGTTCTAGTATAATCAGTTGATATTGTGCAATAGAAAATATTTAAAAGAAAAGAGGGTGTAGGGGTTAATAACGAGGGGAAAATGTGATATTAATTTAAAAAAGGAAACAAAGCTTATGTATATAGGGTCTGTGGGGTTTCAGGGTGGGTAGGGGAGGGGGAAAAATGAGATTCAAATCGTGTCATATTCTGGTACAAACTCTCAATGTTGAATGCAGTGATGATGTGTATTTATAATGTACCAAAAAAGATTTGAATAAAAAAAGTATAATTAATAAAATGGAGCAATAATACCTCTTTGGCCAAATTTATATATGAAAACCACAGTTAAACTGAGAATGGTCACTACATTGTCACTATTATTGTTTCTTGTTGCAGATTAGTGTCTGTCAATGTCACCACACTGGGACAACTACCACTAAAAATGCAAAACATTTCTAAGGTTTCAGCAGCAGAAGGAAATCCAAGGACCATGTTTAAGCAGCCCTGCTATGAAAATGGCAGAAGTCAGCCTGATAACAACTGACATTTTCAATTCATATGTTGGATACTCCAAATAGTATACATATATTTTAAAATTTAGAGGAAGAAAAATTCTTAAGTAGGTATTTTTGCCACAAGTCCTGGATGATAAGTATGAAAACAAAAGAAATGCACAGGAATTTATTTTTCCTTTGATCAACATAATCTTAGATATTCTACATGAAATTAGAGCCACCTATCTAAAAGAAATTTGGGTAGTACAAAAACAGACTGGATCACTTCAAAAATCCCTTCCAAATCTAGGATTCTTTGATGCCAGGAAGCACTTTGCATGGTGCTTTGCTTGGGCAGTGCCTGTGAGAGGACAATCTAAGGTGTCCACAGTAATCACTGGCCCCCTTGCAGCTCTTCACAAGGGTACTAGGGCTGCCCATGTCTCCCCAGGCTTGGCTGACACATGTCCCTAAGCAATGATGCTGCACACAACAAAGTGTCACCCAAAACACAGCAAGCATTTAAATAAAAAATTACTGCAATAAAAGACATTGCCATGATTCCACCCTCACTTTGAACATGCTTAGTACTACTGTCCTTGCTACTTTCTGAAGCAGTTCTGCAACGTCTTTTTTTGTCAGTGCATTTAGCTGCACTGCCTTGGCTACTTCAGTGTCCTGAATCCATTCAAAGTGACTTTCCTAGTCATTATGACTTTGAGGGTGAGCCAGAACTTGCCTGATGCCAGATCTGTGAGCAAGGTGGCAGAAAATACACCATAGGGTTTTTATTTGATAGGTATTGCTGCAAATGTTTTGAATCCATTCAGGACATGAAGGCAGCTATGACCATGCAGCTAACAACACTGACAAAAGCTTTCCAGAACTACTTCAGGAAGCTGCAAAAATGATGGAGTCAGTGTCTGAACTGAGGGTAAGTATTCTGAAGCAGATCAGTGGCAAAGTGTCACTGACTGCGGTGAATTATTTACTTAAACATTTGCAGTCATTCTTGGGTTGCATCTTGTATACAGTTAGCATCCAGCCTGGCACCACCTGAGGTTTTCCATTTTTATAAATTCAACATATGTGTGAAGGATTAGTTTTTGTTTTTCTTTTACCATGTGCTTTCCACAAATTTCTGCCAATGTTAAAATTAAAAGTCAAGGTTTAATCTTCTAAAATGTTTGGGAATAAGCTACTGCTATTTTGTAATAATACAAGCACACTTCTCTATACTTTTGTAAGTGAGATTCAGGTAGAGCAATTTGCTGATAGGCCATGAGGCTATGCCAGTGAGCCCCTTCCCACATAGAATGGGAGGGCTACTCTGAGATACATTGAATCTGCCAAATAAAACTCAGTACAATTAATTCACTAGCATGATTTCAATTCTTTAAAAATTGAAGCATAATGACAGTAGGAAAGGGTATACACTAGATAAATACTTCAATTTATTATGATAAAGGATTCTTTTTTTTTTTTCTTTTTTTTTTAGGTTTTTTGAGACAGGGTCTCGCTTTGTGGTTCAGGCTGGCCCTCAGCTCAGCCTCCAACTCACATCACAATCCTCCTGCCTCTGCCTCCCAAGTGCTGGGATTACAGGCGTGAGCCACCACGCCCGGCACTGTGGTATGTGGTACTGGTTGCTGCTGGGCGTGGGTCTCCACACCCAGTATTGTTATGTGGTTACCGGGGAATCGAACCCGGGTCCTTGCGCTTGCAAGACAGGCGCTGGAACCACTGAGCTAACTCCCCGGCCCCCTATGATAAAGGATTCTAAAGAAGACTTTAATATAAGTCAGGCTTTTAGCCAGACACAGTGGTTATAAATTCACTTACTTAGGAGGCTAAGGCAGGAGGACCTCAAGTTCAAGGCCAGCTTGAGACCCTGGTAAAAAATAAGATGGGCTGGTGATGTAGGTCAGGAGCAGAGAGCTTGTGAAGCATGCAGAAAGCCCTCAGTTCATTGGTCAGTACTGAAAAAAATTAGAATGCTTCTTAAAATGTTGCTTCTATAAGGACATATAACTATTAAAATCTATTATATTGTTCGGCTATCTATTCAACATTTGTCTACTATACTAAAAGTATTTGATTATGATTAAATTATTTTTGCATTCATCTTTATCATGAATGTAACTATTTCTAAAAATGATTTTAACCACACAAGAAGTTTTTGTATATTTTTAATGATCTGGTAAAGCTGAGCTTACTTTCACTAATCATTTAAATGTTTGTTCAATATTGTTCATTTTTCTTAGGATGTTATTTTAATGAGTTTTCCTTCAAAGATCAGAAATATATTTCATATGTTTTATAGGATTAAAGAGGAAATTCACAAAATTTACTTACATTTATATAATACTAAATAGCCTTAGGACATAACCTGTCCAACACAGAAAACCATTTTCCCATGAGAATTCTTTCTACAGATCTTTTATTTTTCCTTCCAAACTTAAGGGAGGAGGCGGTAGGAGGGTGGCTGGGGTTTTACTATGTTGCCTAGGCTGGCCTGAATCCCTAGGCTCCAGCGACCTTCTGCCTCAGCCTACCAAGTAGCCAGGAGTGATGGGGTGCACCGCCATGCCCAGCTTCAATCTCATTTTTATGAGAGAATATTCTGTTAACATGAAGTCTAAAGTACACAAATTTCACTGAAGGTATAGTGACTTCCAAAGCTTTTTCTACATCCAAACATCCAAAACAGATAAAGTACTAATTAAAAAGTTAAAGAAATAAAAATGCAATCTGATTATTTAGCATTATTTCACATAATATGGAAAGAATAAAAAAAGAAACAAGATGTGTTGAACATTTTATTTTCCTGACCAAGAAAGGTCAGATACAGTGCATCAGAATGTTGCATCTTAAGAAAATCATTATTTTAAATGCTGAGATTCCAATGAATAGAAGTTTTCAAATATTAAAATCTCCGTGGTAGGTTCTAACCTCAGAATAACAAGAAAATGGCAGGCGCTTACTTTTCCATATATAAAAATGACACCTATTGTAAGGTCATTATATAAAAGACCTATTTCCTCTTCATAAAATAAATAATTATACCACTGATGTAACGTATTTGTTAGCATGTCTACATGTGGTTTAAGTGGTTATTTCAATGACCTAAATATAGAAAAGAACGAATATCTACAAACTTAAAAAATATGGCCGTAGTGGCCCCTGGCTCTTGTATATCATTTTTTTCTTGGCAAGTCATTTGCTCAGTCCCCTTGACAGCCCCACAAGTGTTCTATTTATACATGCAGTACTTTTCTGATCACATCTAAAGAGCTGGCTGTACTTTATTTTAAAAATTAAACAGTGGCTATATTGGATATGTATAATGGTACTGTAAATGACATGTAACTCCCCTGGAAAGATAGCTTTCTAAAGACATTCTAATGGGGTCAAAGTGAAAACTTTCAAAGCAGGAACTTGCCTAGCATGTGTGAGGCCCTGGGTTTGATCCCCAATACTAAAGAGGATAAAAGTGAAAAATTTCCAGGAAGGATACTAAGAGATGAGTACTTGCATTACAGAGAGGCTCACTGTAGAGCTGTGGGGCAATTAGCTTGCAAGATGGACCTAAGGACCTTGGCCCTAAGTATATATACCCTTAGAAAGGTTGGTCTAATTAATCACAAGAATACTGCTGAAGTAACTACATATCTAGAAATAGCTTAGTATACAGGAAAATGCCTAAAAGGGTTATAACAGCAAGAGGAAATATATAGAACCATAAATAAAATAATTGGTAATTACTGAGTTTATATGAGTTTCAACTTATTTGAAAGTCCCAAAGAACATTCAAAAACATGTCTGTGGACTGCTGGCAGGTAAACATATACACACCCTAGCCATCCTTTTAATCCATAATTCCATATTTCCTCTCTTTATAAGTCTTCCAGTTTACCATGTAAATAGCTATAGATAACTCCCACTTTTGGACATGGAAGTACTTTATATTTCACTTTAATAACACCAACATTGATGGGGGTGTGGTGGCACCCGCTGTAATCGCAGCACTTGGGAGTCTGCGGCAGGAGGATTACCTCGAGTTTCAGTCCAGCCTGCTACATACTACATTTAAGGCAAGTCAGAAATACATAGTGAGACTCTCAAAAAAAGAAAATATTTTATCTAACTTTTATAGAACTTTTATGGTACAACAAGCATGTACTACCTGATTTAATTTATCACACTAACTATAGAAGGTTAGAAATGAGATACAAAGAGATATTTGTCCAGCATGGTTTTTCTGATATATGAAACATAAAGCATAAATAAAGAACAAAGTAATAGTGACATAATGAGAATGGGACAGGAGGATCACTGGAGTTTGTGACTGGCGTGTACCTAATGAGTTTAAGGCCAATCTGCACTACATAGTGATACTTCATCTCAAACAAACAAACAAACAAACAAACCAGGAAACAGAGAGACAGAGCTTTGCAAATGGGGTAGGGGGACAACATAAGGGGATGTAAAAATAATTTGTGTGCTATACACAGGTACCTATTCCGGTGATGGATGTAAACATTATGTACTGCAAACATGTACCAATAGAAAAAAAATTTTTAAAAAGAAAGAAAAAAGGAGGCCCAACAACTCGCTGAACCCAATGCTAGGATTCAAACCCAGACAGTGAGCTTCACAGATCTCACTACGCTAGCTTATCACGGAGAACATAGGGTTTGGCCTCTGCTGTATCCTCAACACTGGCTGGTCCTAGGCTGCCTCATCTTGCCTCTCCACCCCGTTTATTTTAAGTATGTGGAAGATCTGGCTTTGGAAGAATACCACCCTAAACAATAACATACCGAACAACAAGGAAGGTGTTCAGAGGTCACTGTGAGCTGGAAGAACTTCACACAGCTGAGTTTGCAGGATAGCCCTGGGAAGGCTTTGAGACTGCTCAGAGGGCTGCTGGCTACCAAAAAAAAAACCTGCTCTTCTCTACAATAAGGGCTTGTGTGGGTAGATGGGGAAGGAATTGGAGGCAATGGGAACCAAGGCTTCTCATTTACAGGAGTGGTCTGTACATATGATGCCCCTATTGACTGTCTAAGAAATCTGATTATATCTTGCAAAGGGAAGGAAACTTCTAGAACATGTTTTGAGATCCCAAGTGTGTAAAAGTCAGATTGAAGTGAAACAGAGTTTATTACTCATGAAGGATAATTATGGAATGAGTAAAATCCTGACAATCTAGAAAAAACCTACTGTATTAGCAATAGAATAGTTAAAAAAACAACAAAACAAAACATAGAGAGAAATTATTTCTTATAGTCATAACATAGGCAATCAATAGCTGGAAGATTAAACAAAACCTTCCATACCTCTGCAGTACTTCAGTGGCTAAGAGAAGCCTCATAGCTCTAGGACATAAAAGACTTCTGTAGGACAAGTGACCTTCAGAGGCTCTGTGATGTTCATACCTCCTACCCTCCTACATCAGTGTCCAAATTCCCCTGGTCTAGTCTGTGACGGATGCAATTAGAAGCCACAGCATCCAGATCAGACAAATCTCTCCCGCCCATGGCTGAGTTACATGGTCAGCACACAATACAACTTGGGAAAAATACATTATAATTAGCAGGAACCTACCTGAGTCTCCACAATTTATTTAATGAATTGTAAATAAAAACTATTAACAATAAATACTTTTGACCCCAGATAACTATGTAGCTGACAAAAATAATGTCTTAATCATGTACTAAGTTTTAAAAAACTATAAGGCAGCACATTTACTTAACAGGCTATTTGGATAATACTGCTGAGTGGTTTTGTTTAACCAAATGATTTTTAAATAATCGATCCTTGAAATGTCTTCACAAAGGCCTTTCTGTGAAAGCTAGTCTATCATGAAAAGGCATGCAAATAAGTGTTTACAAAATTAACATAAACATGCTGTCAACTACCCTGAACTCTGCCATTGTACTGTTTGACCTTCTGACCACAACTTGCCAGCCTCCACATCCCACAGAAACACATGTTGGGAGCTGCTCCTTAAGAATTGCCTGCTGGAAAAAAACTCTTAATTATAAGTTCACCAAAATGTCTTATAAATCCATTAACACCAATATTTCTACATTAAAAATATAATCGGAGTTTTCCATCTACTTGAATTTGTTATTGAAACCCTTCAAAATTATTTTAAGGCTGATAGGGTTTAGATATACATTTCAAGATTAAGGATCAATCTGGGAGAACTTCGGGAGTCACCACCTTCCTTCATTTGCTGAGTTGTTATTATATAAGCCTTGGAGAACATCAGCTCCATTTTCTCAAACTGTTGTTAATCAACTGCTCATCAGCAGCGATAGTCAGAATATGCCCTGTGCCATGTGTGGACTTTCATAAGCAAAAGATTTGAGAAAGAAAATGTTTTAATTTACCCAAAGCATTTTAAATTCCAGGCCCTGGGCAACATAAAATCAGAGGATGAATAAGACCTGGCCCTTACTGTAATTAGGAGAGGAATGTGGGAGAGCAAATGGCTGAATTTTCACTCTTCATATTCTAGTGCTTATGCTTATGTTAGAAATGCTCATTTTGAAAGAATCTATGAATTAGTCTTTCATGTAGAGCGACTGTTACATGAGAAATTAATGCCTACATTTTCTAGTTCTTCCCATTAAAAACAACTTAGAAAGGCCTATTAATAGTGCAGAATAAAAGGTTCCATGTTGGTATGTTGGTCTTCCCATTTTAATGGCCTTTATAACCCCATGACTGAGAAGAATATGGCTTAGATATTTACATATTTTCCTAAGACTTTATGGACTAGTCTTAGGCCACCAAAATACTCCAGTTGTGCCAGGCATGTTGGTACATGCCTAACTTCAGCACTCTGAAGGCTGCAGGAGGACTGCTGTGAGTTTGAAGCCAGCTTGGGCTACACAGTTCAAGACTAGTCTGAACTGTATAGCTAGAGTCTATCCCCTAAACCAGAACAGAACTAAACAAAATCCTCCCTAAAACATCAAAGAAAACCAACACCACCAAAACCCCCCAAACAAAAACCCAACTCTACCCATAATAATGGACCATCATTGTGATTATTTATGCTCTCTCAAAATCTACATCTAATTTCAGATATTCATTCAGTTTCCCAAAACTCTTCACAAAAAATTACTCCTAAAAAGGCTAAAATGTGAATCATTATCATTAATTGATTGTCCATGCCACTTCTGTGTTTTATTGCCTAATTAACAGCATTTGATTCATGAAATCCTTGTTTCATGTGGCAATGGAAGTTGAATTCTATTTTTCATCATACTTAAAGCTCAAAGGCTACGCCAGTCAGTCAGTCATGTTTACAAACACAAACAAGGCAGACCTACCTCTTTGGATGAATCATGGAACAACTAAAAATGACTGCATTCTAGAGAAACGGTGAACAGTGTTGATAATCATGGAGCACCTGGTTGGCATGAGATAAATATACCTGCTACACTTACACAATTCCCCCATTGGAATAGATTTCTCAATTTAAAAATACAGTAAATGATTTGAGTCAGTATTTTAGCCCAAACTTTCTACATTTTAGTTAAATTGTTTACGTACAGCAGTCATGCTGACTGGTTTTTATTGAATTTCAATATTTACTGTCATTGGGGCACTATTGACTTTGGTTTCCCTTTGGTCAATATTTTCCTTTGAAAAAGCACCTTGGACTTTTCTGCCTGTGGACCTTTGTTGAAGGAGCTCCATGCACCCAGAATGCCTTTTATTTAGCTCCACAAATGTGTTACTCTCCATCTAAAACTCAGGTCAAACTACTTTTCTCCAGCTCCCCTCAAGAAAGTCTCCTTAATCCTTGCCACTGAACCCAAATGGCTTTTTTGAACCCTTGCATGACCACTCTTGAAACATGATTACAGTTGTCAGAGTCTACCATAATCTATACTTGTCACTCCACCTATTATTAAATTTTATCTCCTTATTTAAACTGTAAGTGTTTTAAGGGCAAGCAATGGTACTTTATTCAATTTTTCACTTTTGGAAGCCTTAATGTGAAGAATTACACACAGCACAAGGAGTATTATTATAATATGTATTGTAAATACCTTTCCATGCTCTGTGAGTGACTGTAAACAATGACCATAATGCAACTCACACCAGACATTAATGTCAAAATATCTCTAAAAATTAATTGACTTACAATTTTTTTTAAACATTTGTGCTTTTTGCTGAGCTGTGTTTTAGAAACTAAAGATACAGTAGAATATAAAACAGACAGGCCTGACTTTACATTTCAATGGGAAAAATAATAAATAAGTATATATATATATTCATTTATATATATTCATTTATATACACATTATATATATATATATATATATATATATATATATATATAGTCACACACACACACACATATATATATATATATATATCAATCAATCATAAGGCCAGTTGCTGTCAAATGCAAGTTAGTATCCTTGAAGGCTAAGCAGTCAGATAACAGAAGGCTTTGCAGACCACGGTAAGAACAAGATTTTATACTAAGAGGGTTAGGAGGTCACTGGAGAGTTCTCATCAGAAGATGGTCTGATTTATGTATTCAGAATCACTTTGGCTACTAAAAAGAATAAAAAGGACTGTACCAAAGCACCTAGAGAAGAGACATCAACTATGCTATTGATACACTGGCTCACAGTAGACAATCAGAGGGATAACAGCAGTGGACTAGGGCAGCGGTTGATGTCCTTTTAAAGGAGATCCTGCAGGATCTGCTGACAGATTGGCTAAGAGGAATTCAAGATGGCATCAAAGCTTTGGTTTGAGCAAGTAAATGCCAAGTGTTAGCCTTGAGATGGAGGGAGAGCAGGAGGGTGGAGAAAATGAGCCTGTGGTAGACACGTGAAGACTGTGCTGATAGTGTGCAGCTGCACATACTGAATAGGCAACTACATATGGCTAATGTGGGAGACAGAAATTTGAGATTTATCACTGTACTGTATATATACATAGATATCAGACATACATGCTTAGGACACTAAAAGATTAAAACAACTGACTAAACTTTCAGCCTACTTATAACTTTAAAAACAAACTCTGTTTTGAAAAATAAAGTTGCTTTAATCTGTTGTATATTATATCAACAGTGACCCCTAATCTCAGGGGCATAAATAAGCATGCACACTTTGGGTAAATTTTAATCATAAAAAAGAATAAAGTATATAATGCTATGAATTTTTCAGCAAACAGTCATGAGAAGGAACATGAATGTTTAATTTAGACATCGCCTCTGCCACTGAATGTTAGGCTGGTGCCTCTGATTTCTGCTGGAAGTTCCGAACTGCAATCACGTTTTTGTACACATAGCTGTAAGAGCTATTTCCCTGCCGTGTGGCCACTTTTTTCATAACCCATACTGCAAAGCTGTGCACACAAAGTCCTTACAAGAATAAAAGTGCCCTTTATGGTATCCTGAATGGTTTTGTAATACAAGCTGAACATAAAAGCCAACCTAATAGAGGCACTGATTCAATGTGTGTCACATGTACATACTATGAACGAAGATCTGGGGAGAACTGGTAAATCATCATATTTCCTGTATCAGTAAGGTAATTATCTAGTACTATCCAAATTATTTTCTGAAAATATCCCAAAGATTATTCTCAGCATGTATAATAACAATTTTAAGAATGGCTGGAACTTTTGTTTGTCCCAGCCATGACCAGCAAGCCCCAAGATGCAGTCCTAATGCCATCAGTCCTGGCAGGCAAACAACATGAAGGAGGATGTGGACAGGGTACCGGGGCTGCACAGCGAGGGCCTCCTTCCGAGTAGTGTCCACAGTTGCACTGTAGGTTCCATCTCTGTTTTACTGTCAAATTAAGCTTGTGGAAACACTGCCTAGTGCTTTCAGATTGTGGCCATGACAAACAGCCACCAACTGTTTTTCTAATTCCAGAACTGTATTACTCAGCAATAAGTGACACCCTGAAGAAAGCAAAGACCAAAAGAAAATCTTTAAAAGATTCATTTCTTACTTTGAATTATGACTATTGACTGTGTATGTATGTCTGAGATGAATAAATGCTTACTAATAGTTTGCACTTTCTTTTTAAAATTGATATTATCAGTATATTTTATATATACATATGATCACATTAAACATTGAGGATTTGTACCTGTACATGACACATCTTGATTCTCATTTTTCCTCTTTCTCCTGTCCTCCCTACAACCCTCAACCCCCATATAAACAAGCTTTGTTTCCTTTTTTAACTATCATTTTTTTCTTTCCCTTCTTTGCTTTCCTCTATCCATTCTTTGTTTTTCCTTTGGAACATTTTCTTCCTATTTCACATTACCTATCATACATTCTGGCACTCATTTACACATTTACTTTTTCATACTTAAGAAAAGATACAGTACTTACACATCTGTGCTCTGTTTATTTCATTTATGAGCATGTTCTCAAGATATATTCATTTGAGTATGAATGACTCAAATTCATTATTCTTTATGGATAATACTCCATTTTATTTATTTTTTTTTTAAAAAAAGAACATCTCTATCCATTCTCCTATTGATGAGTATTTGGACTGTTTCCAAGATTTAGCTATTACAAACTGAGCTGCTATAAACATGGGTGCACATATGTCGCTGTGGTATAATTCTTTGAATTCTTTCGTGAATATACCTAGCAGAAGAATAGCAGTGTCAAGCCTAGTTTTGTGAGGAATCTTCACACTGATCTCCACAGTGGCTGACTAGTCTACATTACTACCAACAGTGGAGAAGGGTTCCTGTCTCCTCATAGCCCAACCAGCATTTGTTGTTAGTTGATTCATGACAGCAGTCATACTTTCTGGAGGGAGATGGAATCTTAGTGTTGCTTTCATGTGCATCTCTTGAGAAACTAGAGATGTTGAACATTTTTTCATATGTTCCTTAACTGCCTTTATTTCTTCATCTGAAAAATGTCTGTTTATATCAGATGCTGATTTTTGAACTGGGTCTTTAGAATGGGGGGGCTGATTTGTTAAATTCTTTATAGACTCCTTCTTGTAGTCCCTTGTCTGAGAAACAGCTGGTAAATTTGTTTTCCCATACTGTAGGTTATCTTTGCTGTGTTGGTGGTTTTTCTTGATGAGCAGAAGCTTTTTTTGGAGACAGGGTCTCACTTGTAATTCAGGCTGGCCCTGAGCTCATTACGTAGCTCAGGCAAGCTTCAAACTCACAGCAATCCTTCTGCCTCTGCTTCCTGAGTGCTGGGATTACAGGCGTGAGCCACCACGCCTGGCACTGTGGTATGTGGTACTGATTGCCGGCAGGCATGAGGCTCCATGCCCAGCATGTTGTATGTGGTTACTGGGGATCTAATCCAGGCCCTTGTGCTTGCAAAACAGGTGCTGGAACCACTGAGCTAAATCCCTGGCCCAAGCAGAAGCTTTTTAATAAGATGATATCCCAGTTGTTGAGTTTCTGTGCTGCTGAGGTTTTGTTCCTAGTCTTTCTCTGTGTCAGTGTCTTCAAGAGTTCTACCTAACGTATTTTCCAGGAGGTTTAGTGTTTCTGTTTTAATATTTAGGTCTCTAATCCACATTGATTTTAGTTTTGTGCAAGGAGAATGAGATAGATCTAGCTTTAATCTTTGGCAAGTTGAAACCCAATTTTTCTAGCACCATTTGTTAAACAGGCTATCTTTCCTCCACTGAGGGTATTTGGATCTTTGTCAAAGATAAGGTGGCTTAGTATATCTGGGTTGTTTCTGCATCTTCTAGTCTATTCCATTTGTCTTTAGGTCTGCTTCTTTGCCACTACCATTCTGTTTTTATTACAGTGGATTTGTAGTATGGTTTGAAGTTGGGGATTATGATACCCTCTGCCTAGGATTGTTTTTTTTTTCTATTATAGGTCTCTTTTGATTCCAGATGATTTCTGGATTATTTTCTCTGGCTCTGTGAAATATATTATTGGGATTTCAATCAGAATTACACTGAATCTATGTAGTAGTTTTGGCAGTATGGCCATTTCGACAATATCGGTTTTTCCTACCCATGAACAAGGAATGTCTTTCTATTTTCTGATATCCTCTTTGTTCTCCCTTTAAACTGTGGTGTAGTTTTCAGAATAGAGATCTTTCACCTCCTTTCTTAGATTGATTCCTGAGTATTTCATTTCTGGGGATACTATTGTAAAAAGAATTGGTTCCCTGACTCTTTCGGTGAGGCTGTTGTCCATGTATAAAAAGGTTATTGACTTTTGACTACTGATTTTGTATCCAGCTTTGCTAATAAATCTGGCAATTAAGTCTAACAGTCTTTTGGTTGAGTTTTTAGTATGTTTTATATACAGCATTATATCATCAACAAATGACAGTTTAACTTCTTTCTTACCTATATTCTTTTTATTTCTTTCTCTTGTCTAATTGCTGTAACTAATGTTTCCAAAACTATATTGAACAGGAGTGGTGATAGTAGACATCCTTGTCTTGTTCCTGATCTTAGTGTGAACGATTTCAGTCTTTGACTTTTTAGTATGATGTTGGCTGTGGCTTTCTCATAAATAGCTTTTATCAGTTTGAGAGGAAGACCATCTATTCCAATTTTCTGTAGGGTTTTAATCATGAAATGGTGTTGGATTTTGTTGAATACATTTTCTGCATCTATTGAGATGACCATATGGTTTTGTCCTTGAGTCTGTTAATGTAGTGTATTACATTTATTAATTTATGTATGTTGAACTATCCTTGTATCCCTGGGATGAATCCAACTTGGTCAGGGTATATGAGCTTCTTGATGATCTTCTGTATTCTGTTTGCCAATATTGTACTGAGGATTTTTGCATCAATGTTTATTAGGAAGATTGGTCTGTAGTTCTTTTTTTTTTTTTTTTGGTTGGTTGGTTCTTTCTCTGCTTTTGGAATCAATGTAATAGTTGCTTCCTGGAATGAATTTGGGAGTATTGTTTCTCTTTCAATTTCATTAAAGAGGATAAGGAGTAGTGGCATTAGCTCTTTTCTAAAAGTCTTGTAGAATTCAGTAGTAAGGCCATCAGGACCCAGACTTTTCTTTGTTGGTAGGTTTTTAAATTACATTTTCAATTTCACAGATTGATTTGGTATGTTTAGCATTTTTATATCTTCTTTGTTCAATTTTAGAAATTCATATGTGTCTAGGAATCTATGCATTTCTTGTGTATTTTCCATCTTATTGGAGTATGAGTTCTCTAAGTAGGTGTTTATTATCCTCTGAATTTCTGCTGGATCTGTGGTGATTTCCCCTTTTTCATTATTGATTGCATGGATTTGAGCCTTTTCCTCCCTTGTTTTGGATAAGGTTGGCTAAAGGTTTGTCTATTTTATTTATTCTTTCAAAAGACCGACTCTTTGATTCATTGATTTTTTTTGTATCATTCTCTTAGTTTCCATTGCCTTAATTTCTGCTCTAATCCTCATAATCTCCTCCTTTGTATGAAGTTTGGGTTTCTCTTGCTCCTTTTTATCTAGTAATTTGAAGTTTAGCATGAGGTTGTTTATTTGGGCTCACTCTCTTTTCCTAGTATGGGCACTGACTACTCTGAATTTCCCTCATCGTAGTGCTTTCATTGTGTCCCACAGATTCCTGTATGTTGCATTATCATTTAATTGTATAAACTATTTAATTTTTTTCTGTGACCATCTGATTTCTTAGAAGAGTGCTGTTTAATTTCTATGTGAGGTTCTTAGAATTTCTTTTGCTACTGATCTCCAATTTCAAGGCACTGTGGCCTGACAGTACATGGGATAATGTAATTCCTTTGCGTTTACTTAAACATGCTCTATGAATTAGTATATGGTCTATTTTGGAGAATGACCAGTAAGCAGCTGAACAGAATGTACATTCTGAACTGGTGGGGTGAAATACTCTGTAGACATCTATTAAGTTGATTTGTGCAAAATTGGTTCAGTTCAACTATTTCATTATTGATTTTTTTTTTGTCCAGTAGATCTATTTGTGACAGGGGGGTAATGAGGTCTCCTACTCCTATTGTATTAGTGCTTATCTGGCTTTTCATGTCCATTAATATTTGTTTTATATAGCTGGGTACACTAGAATTGGGACATAATTATTTATGAATGCCATGTGCTTACTACTTCTGATAGGTCACCTGGTTCAGACTCACACTTAGCTTGATCTTAATTCCTTGCTAAAGAGTTCAGGGATTTCTGATTGTTGAGGTGGCCTTAGCTCCAGCTGTAACACGTATTTGAAAAGCCCTTCTTATGGTCATTCTAAGTGTGACTTTCACCTATGCTTATTATTGTTTATAATTCTTTTGCAGATCAATGGGGTAACGTCACTAAATACCGCAGAAATGATGGCACCTGCCTATAATCCCAATATTAAGGAAGGTGAGGTAGGAAGATCGCTAATTGAAGCCCAGCCTGGGCAATTTAGCAAGTTAGCATGTCTAAAAGTAAACAATAAAAAAGAGCTGGTGATATAGTTCAGTGTGATATAGTTCAGTGTGAAGGCTCCGGGTTCAAACTTTTGTATCTCAAAACAAACAAAGAGCAAACTGCTATCAATTTAGTAGCTTAAAAACACAGACATTCGCCTACAACTTTGAAGGTCAGAAAAATGGGTCTTATAGGGCTAAAATTAAGGTGTGAACCAGGCTAAGTTCCGTGTGCAGATTCCTGATGGAGGATCTGTTTCTTTTCCCCTCTCAGCTTCTGAAGGTCACCTACATGCCTTGGCTCACGGCCCTTCCTCCACCCCAGAGTGACATAGGATCTGCAAATCTCTTTCTGTGTCTGACTCAAGGTTCCAGGAATTAGGCTGTAGACATGTGTGAGGGAAGGACATGTGATTCTACAGACCATACAGTTCTCAAACTTTTCATTTTCAGACGTGGTTTGCGATGTAATGACAGCTCTGTACTTAAAACATGTTTCATCATATAGCAGCTGTGTATCCTTGAATATGGCTTTTAAATCCTCCAAACCCCAGTCTCCAGTTCTATAACATGAAAATAACAGTGTCTACCCCACAGGTGGCAAACTTACATACACAGCATGGTTTATTTTAAAATATTTACTGAGTTGCCTTCTATATGTCAGGCCATGTGCTGGAATATTATAGTTCTTTTGAGCCCAGAAAGTCCTGGATGCTGAAGGCATCTATGAAAGCTGACTCTTGAACTGATTAGGTGTCCATTCATTTGGCATCCATCAACATTTAGCTTCCCACAAATATATGCCTTAATGATATTGTATTAGACAACTTGAGATAATACGTGTATCTTCTAAGATTCACCTCTATTTAAAAATGAATAGAGGTCTGTCCATTTGCCCTGCACCTTATCTACACACGCCACAGAGGGGTACAACCTGGCTGCCTGTTTTCTGTGCCCTACTATGTTCTCTTCCTAAGCAGCCCTCCCTTGTGGCATGCTTCCTACCTCAGCCCACCCTCAAATCCTACCCATCCTCTTGTTTCTCATACCAGACTTTTCTGCCACTCTGACCTGGGCTTTTCACAAGGACCCTGGCCTCTTATCTCTCATTTTTGTTTCTCAGGGAAGTTTCTAGAAGACTGACACTTGCTCTAAGTCCAGAACCTCAAAACATACTTACAAAATGACTAGTATATTTTGAAAAAATGGTGAATGGAGACTGAACAAGGGAAAGAATAAAGCAGAATCTTATTTTAATTTGGCTTGTGGTTATTATTAAATTAGATATAATGTAGGAGAAGTCCTCAACAACAAAATCACATAACATGCTAAGTCTAGGCAAACCAGACAAGCCCGATTCATGTATGCAACACACAGTCTCTCTTTACTCAATAATACTACTAAGGGGCTCTACAGTACTCTATATAGAAAAACCTATCATGAATCTCTAGGTTATTTAAAAGAAAGGATCTTTTCCATCTGACACCTAATGGTGGCAGAAATAACACAAAATCAGCTTTTAAAAATTGTTTCTCCATTGTTCTCCATTATTAAGGTCTTTGATGTATCCCACATTATGAGCTATCAAAGCAAGGCAATATATCCAAGGTAGGGAACACCTCTAATGAAGTAGGCATTAAAAGGTTATTCTTTTCCCCTGTTACTTTTGTCTTCTTTGCAAATGGTTTTAAAGGTCATTTTAAAAATAGCCCACAGGCCACAAAGGCCTCTAAATATTTAAATAACACAATGCAGTTTATTTTTATATAGTGTTCTAAATGCACATCACAAAATACAGAAATGTCAGTCAAAGGCTAAAGAGAACAGAAAGACACATTTGAAGACTAAACAGAGGAAAACAATGATTCAGAGGAAAGGAAAAAGTCTTTCACTACATGGTCCATAAACTCCATGCCAGGTGAAAATGTGCTAGATAATTAGATTTTTGCAGGAAGAGAGCTCCAAATCAAGGCCAGGGGATGTACTGGAGGAAGACTGACCCCAAACTATTTCTAAGTCTCTAAACACTAGCCTCATAATGTCATGGAAGAAATGGGCTGGAAGAACTTGCTCCTTCGTTTTTCTTGAGCACTTACTATGTTCAAGGACCTGTGCTCACTACTTCCTGTGACACCTTATTCAGTCTGCACGGTACGGTTTTATTTTTAGTATTTACAAAAAGAGAAATACAGACCCAGAAAGCTTCAATCAGTTCCTTAGGGGAGAGTAAGCGGAAAAAGGAAACTGTTTCAGATCTGATTATTCAGCCTGTGCCACCAGTTAGCTTCAAAGGATGAGACCCATACAACCACTAAGCAAAACACAGAACCACAATGGAATTTGAAACATTTGAATTTGTTTCTGACTTTACTTATGGTGGAAAGTCTTTCCGAGCATAAATTTAAAGAAAAATTATTGAAAAAAGAAGATTAAATTGTATTGAATAAAAATTTCAGTAATTCAAGAACAGATGAAAAAGTCCACTGAGAAACCTGAAAATATGTCATAAACACGACACGCAAAAGGCTTATCTAAAATAGCATTTATGTAATCCAAGGAGAAAAATACATAAGAGAAAAGATTAGCTTGTAAAGAAAAAATAAGATAAAGAATCATAACAGAATAACATAATAAGCATAAGAGAAAAATAGCCTTATTCAGGACAAAGAAGTGTAATAAAAACCAGAAGTACACTTACTTCTCAGTGTAAGTGCCTACTTAGGGTAAGGGAAATTATTAAACCCTTTGAGGACAATTTGGTACTGTACAACAAGTCTTGAAAAATATACTCTTCAGCTCAACAATTCCACTCTTAGGACTTTATCATTAAGGGCTGGGGCTATAGCTCAGCAGTGCAGCATCTGCCTGGCAAGTACAAAGCCCCGAGTTTGATCCCTGGTACAAAACAAAATCTCCTTAAAATCAAACTATTTTTTTTAAAAAGAATTTATCATTATGACATAGCCAGATATTCATGTAAATAATTATGTGCAACTACTTATATTGCAACATTACAATAGTCTGGAGAACTGGAAACAGAATATCCAGTAGTAGGAATCCAAACAGTTAAGATAGCACTTACAGAATGGAGTAATTTTTTTTCCAAGGAAAATATCTGATGATATAGAATACTGTTCAATGATTATTATTTGAAGTGCACACTTTAAAAGAGACAATATATTTCAAGGGTTATGAACTCCAAACTTTACAGAGGATAATAACTAATGCATGATATGAAGTGGCCAAGTTTATAAAACTGTACATCCTGTATAAATGTAGCCTCACATGCACACATCTACCAGCCTATGAGCACACAGTACTTACCAAAAATGGTCAGTGATTGATGGGATTATAAGTAATTTTTTATTATCTTCATGCTTTTCCATTCCCCCTAAAATTTCCACATAAACCTCTTACATTTACAGTCAGAAAAAAATTCTCATGTTATGAGATGAGGGGATCAGGTTAGCCTGCATCTAGACACCAAGACACCACAAACAGGCTCCTTCTGATTTATCCACCGAGCTGTCTCTGAGCAAGGGGGCCTCCCTGCCTTGATTTCACAGTCCTGCTTCTTTGATTACTAATTGTGAAAAGACAGCAAAATATTCAAGCATGGTTTCCAGCCTTTATTGGCATCAGAAGTAGCTCGAGAGCTTTTTAAAATACTAACGCCTGCAAGCCAAGTTTGGAGACTCTCATTCGCCCAGGCTAAGATGTGGCCCAAGCATCACATATTTTTAAAACCTCCTTGGCTGACTGTCATGTTCAGTTGTGGCTGAAAACTACTCTTACTTGAGCTGTGCAGAGTGCAGCTTAACTTCACTTCTCAGTGCATTCTCAAAAGATGGAAAGAAGTTTAGCTTTGTTTTGGAATAAGATTACTATATCTACTTCTAAGTAATAACACAAGGCATTTAAATCTGATTAATCTCAATTATTACTGAGGTGTTTTTTGTTTTTGTTTTTTTTTTAAGCTGTAATGCAGTCTTTCATTCAATGAATATTCTTGGTTATTAGCCTCATAGCAGCATATTATTTTCCTTTGTAGACAAGTCTATAAAGATTAAGTCTTACCAAGACCAAATTTTGGTGTAGCCAGTGAACTGTAAGATACTTTAGGATAAGAACAGCATCAAGTTATACTTGTCATAGATTCCTACAAATGAAAGAGCAAATATGAACAAGTACTGCATCTAATCATAATTAGGCTCTCTGTAGAAGGTATTCAGAATGCAGCGTTTATGGAGCTGAGCATCTTCTGTGTGCAAAGCACTATATCACAAAAATGTGGCAGGTACAAGTAAATGCAAAGAGGTAAAGATAACACAAAGCCTAATGAAGAAGTGACACTGCAGAAACAAAGAACCAACACATAAGGTACACAGATGCATACGCCACCATGTATACACACAGCATGCAAATACAGACAGTGATGATCCCACAGACCAGAAGACACATACAAAAATGCACACACACAGATATCACAGACATACACATTTGGAGACCCCTCGGGCACACACACTCACACAGTTGTGCACACACACACATGTGTACTGACACACACATATGCAGGCTTTAGGTGGAGGACCCGTCAACAGGCAGTAAAGTGGTTATGTACAGAAGGCTTTATGGAGAAAATGTCATTTGGGGTCAGCCTTGGAGATACTGAGAAGGGGGAGATGAGAAAGGGTGGAGAAAATGCATTATAGTCCAATGGGCTAGTTTCCTGTTGGCGTTATAATGGATGACCATGAATTTAGTGGCCAAAAACAATACATTTTCATTATCTCACAGCTGTATAGATAGGCATTGATGCTTTCTCTACTCTGTGTCTTACTCAGTAAAAACCCAGGCATTATCTGGGCTGCATTTCTTCTGGAGGGTTGGGGATGAGCACACTCCTACACGTACTCTGATTACTGGCCAAGCTCATTCCTTGTGGCTGTAGAACTGCCATCTCAGTTTCTCCGTTACTAGTCAGTCAGGTTCTCTCTGACCTCCTCATGGTCTAATTCTTCCATCCTTAACGCAGTCATGATCCACTGAGTCCTTCTGATGCTTCACATCTCACTGCCCCTTCTGCTCAATCTCTTCTGACTCCAGTCAGGGAAATTCTGTGCTCTCCAGGGTTCATGTGAGTAGATTAGGCCCAAGTGGGGAACTGAAGAAAAACTGCTAATCTTGAAGTCTGATACCTTACCTACAACTGCAAAGTCATTTTTGACATACAACGTAAAATATTCACAAGTTTCAGAGACCAGCACGGGCATACATGGGGGTCACTCTCACCACGGTAAGGAATCTGCAGGACTGTTGGCATGATACACTTGAAGCACAGAGTTGGGGGGTCTGGGAAGGAAACCAGCTTGAATGTCACGATTTTACCTCACCTTTAAGGGGAAATACTTTCAAATACTAAGAAACAAAATTGTTTTAAAAAGGTATCTCTTGTAATATAAGTCATTACCCAACAGGAGACTGAGTTCCTGGGATTAGCAGTCTCTAGCCTACAGTCTCCTAGGCCAGAATGAAGTTACTTATTTTTTGAGTTATGGTTATCTTACTTTATACTGATTATTATTAGTAAATATTCTGTTCTATCCAATCTCTGGAGTAACTGAATTATATGTATAACCTACGAAAATTATATACATTACATATATAACCTCACATACACAAACATATATATTCATACTTTTTTTCTATATGTGAAAATAATATTTCATGTTCTTTTTATAATATTCTCTGATTAAATACTATGTACATTTCCATTATCATCTGTGGTAAAAATTTTTCATAATATCAACTTACCACTATATAAACTTTTGAGAGGCTAACAATTCTCACTTCTTGCCAAATATCAGGAAACATGCCTAAGATTCAAATATCTCTAATAGAGATTAGTGTAAAAACATCTGGTTAGAAGAGTAAGTGATGTTCAGTTTTACTCAGCACGAAAATATTGTGTCATGAAAACCAGAAATCTGCACTTAAATAGCACCCTAACATTAAGATTTGGCCCTTCCAACCTTGTACACATTAAGTCTATAAAAAGGAAGAAAACTATAAATCATCATCTTTAAGGAAATGCACATGGCAATTCCCATGAAATAATTCTGGCTCTCTTAAGATTTTTTCTCTTGTGACTTAATATTTTTCATGTGTAGCAATAATTTTCTTGTCAAGAACTTTGATTCTGATATCAGACTGCTGGCTTAATTCCAGTTTTATGACTTTCTAGTAGTACTCCACCAAATTACTGAAGTCTCAGTCGTCCCTCTGCTATACACGGGTCAATACTGATACTCAGCTCCGCAGGCTACTGTGAGGACTCAGTGCCTGCTGAGCACAAGAACAGTGTCCGAACAGCACCTGGTTGGCAAATGGTAGCCATCACCATGACAGTTGTTTTTAGATATACTAAATGTTTTTCTCGGCAATTCACCTCTTCTCATTAAAACAAACAAACAAACAAAAAAACAAGTTTTAGTTTCATGCAGACAAGGTGGTTCTCAGAACAGGCAAACCAAATAGTTCTCTTGGAAGCAAAGATCTTCAGCATTTACCCTTTCATTGTAAATATTGGAAAAAAAAGAGGAAGAAGAAAGATGAGGAAGCAAAGGACTGATGGTTATAGAAAATAACATGGATTCTTTCAGCAGAAGTAAATGTCTCTACTCTTGCCAAGAGTATTATGTGCTCTGTAAGTGAGTAAAGGTGTTGGGAGAGGGAAGAGAGCTGGGTAAGTCCTGGAACACAGGAACATGATTAAACAAACTCGTGGTGTGGTGATGACGGCACGGACGTTAATGCTATCAATTACAGGAAGTGTTGAGCACAGATCACAGTGTGTTCATGTCCTGCACAATGACAGGCTGTATATGTGGGGTACAGCCTGCAAAACTAATAAAACTTACCTTTCAGGCTACTACTCCCCACCACTTGTCACATGCAGCCCTACAACCCTGGAATGAGCCCACCTTGAAGCCATTCAGAGTGAAACGTAATCTTGTCCTTTCTACTCTCAACTGAAGAGAAGTATTAACACTAATTTCAAAGGAAAATGTATAGGAGCTCAAGACTGAGCAGAGAAACTTAATTTTCAAACATGTTATGACATATTTTCAGTCTTCTCCAGTGAACACAGGACCCTGCGATGGTACTCTGAAATTTAATGTATTTATTGCATTTTGTACTGGCTTCTTTTTTCTTTTTTCTGTAAAACTTAAGTTCTACATAAAGGCACTGAACACACAATTGAAATAGTTCAAGTCCTTTAAAAGACTTATAAAGTCTTCTTTACACATTTTTCCATCTTAATCTACTTTGTTTTCACTTCCTGACATCAGGGAAGCAGTGGTTTTTAAACTTCATTTCATTGGGGAACATGTGGTTCTGAACCTTATTTTACTAAAACCAACAAAGTAAAAGCAAAGGGTTGAAAAGCCCCTTCTCCTGATTAAAATAATACATTGAGAATGTGAGAAAGCATCAAAAGCACTTAAAACAGTTGAGGAATTTGGAGGGAAGGAAGAAGAGAAGGCACAAAGACATCCCCCCAAAACTGAAAGAAAAATAAAAATCCTACTGTACTTTTTATAATATATATTTTAAGCAAGTCTGGTTATATTATTTAGAATCTAATTCTGAGCCTTAGTTGTATCTGTGCATCTGCTAATTAATATTCAAATTCTAAGAACAGGTCTAGATTACCACATAGGCATCACTTTTAGCTCTACAGAGCATAACTTTGGAGTAATAAATTTTCCATATATTCTGCAAAGGTACTCTTAGATATCAAAGTGCAGAGAATTCTCTGAAACACAGTCATTTTACTTGCTTTCCATCAAAGCTTATTATCTTCCTCTTTTTTCTCTTCATTAATGTACAACATTCAGAGCTGGGTCCTTTTTCCCTCAATATTCTTTCCAGATCCTTTGCCGTGGTCACAGTCTTATTTATTCTTTATGCATCTCTAAAGCCCCAGCTTTTAACTTAGTATTAACTTTCCTTCTCCTAGTTAAAATGGGGAAAAGAACATATAGCCTGTAGTCCTTTGAAGTTTCATAGTGACTAACTACTGCAGAGGTATTCGAGTGGCAAGTATTATATTTGTGTTGCATTCTCATTTAATGTGCATTTTAAAATTAAAATAAAAAACAAAAAACTGTAATCAGACTGAAAGGATAGAGTAAAGAACATTGTAATCTGACTATGTAATATTTTCTCATTCTTAGTACATCAATGAAATGTAAGAGTTGTGCTCTATGCTAATTTTAAGGTTGTCTTGTTAAACCCTTATTTATATTCTATGAACAGGTTAACCTCTTAACTATTTAGAATTTCTCCTCAGAAACATTTATGGACTACACAGGAAACATTCATAGTTAATTTGGGAATCATCTATGTTTTATACAGGACATACAATTTTGAGATGAGATAATTAAAACACAATTAGAGCTGCAACACTATCTTAACTTCATTGCAGTATGTTGTTTAGTTGGTTGCCCCTCATTTACAACTGAGTTTTAGTCATGTTATTTACAGAGAGTCCAAAGCAGTCATCAAAAGGTAAAGGCACAGAGACTTAATGTGCCAAATATTACATTCTTTAACCGGATCTTTGGAAAACAGTGTTTACACAACTCAGAACATTTACAGACCTATGGTACCTTGAATATATTTTTGAAACACTACAAACAAAAATAATTTCCACAGAGTTTGTTTCATTGAAGTATTCTTGCAAAAACTGATTTTAATACCTATTAAAAGGGCTGTATCTCAATATATATATATATTTATATATATATATATATAAATATATATATTTCATTTATAATGTCAGGGCCCATGAAAACATGAACTTCAGAGCTTAAATCTAATGAAAATGTGAACTTACATATACAAGTGGATGGTGCTAGAACAAGCTAAGTTTATGGATATGGAATTTCTGACTTTAAATTTCACAGTCCACAAAAGAATAAAACATGTTTGCTGTTAAAAACCACTGGCCATTTTTAGACAACTAAATCACCAGTGGTTACCCCAAAACTAAGTGCCATAATAATAGGATGTGCAAGCTAGAGATGTTGGAAATGAGGAATTGTCAATTTGTTTACTTTGGTCTTTTTTACCATCACTATGAGAGTAACTGTTTTGACTTCCGACCTTGTTAACCACAACTGTTTTTAAGGAGACTGGCTAGGGGAGTAAAAGGGGTAGGAAGAACAGGAACAGGGACAAAGATAAAGAAAGAGTAAGAAGTTAAGATAGCTGACAGAAAAAAAATGACAATAAAAATATTATTTATTTTTAAAGGTATAGCTCATGTAAAATCTCAAAATCATTCTTTATTTTATCTGCTTAAAGAATGGGGTAACTTCTATTGGAAATAGGCATTACTGACAGCATTGCAGGAAAACAGTGAAAAAAACTATTTAAAAACTTCTGCCTCTCATCCTAAATGTTTTATTGCTACAATTAGCAGTTCTATAAAACAACCCAAAGTAGGTTTTTAAAAAAATCATTTTAAAATAAAATAAGTTTATGCTGATAACACAAAAGGTGAAGAATAAGTAGTGGACTTGAAGGAGTGCAGAGCTTTCTCGAATGCTCTTTCGGCTGGGGAAAAGAATGCTGCCACAAAAATCTGTTTTGCATCATCTAAATGCTTGAAACAAGAACACATAATTTAGAAGGGGGAAGTGACTGCCACTTAGCCATAAAGAGCTAAGTCGTGTTAGAAATAGCTTCCCTGTGATATTTTGGTACGTTTCTGGGTTCTTTCAGCAATCGACGTAATTACGTGGTTTGAGAGGGCAGTATTTATCCACAGTGCCATTTATACACTGTATACAAACAGTGGACTGGACTCCACCAGTCTGAGGAGCACATGGGTCTGTGGCCACGTCCTGGACCTCAGTCTCTGAGGAAGCCCAGGTAGTTTTATCACAAGTAAATATGACTTTTAAACTGGAGAACAATGATCTTGGAGCCACCTTGGCTGGTCCAACGTCTGACACTGTTTCCGCTGAATGCTGTGGTTCAGCTAGAGAATACTCTTATGTGTAGTTTATCAACATGCTATCTCCAGAAGAGGTGTGTGACGCAGCAATGCAAAGCAAAACACCACAATCTTTTGCTGTTTCTTTGTGTAACTTGATGCCATAAATAAAACCCTGTATCTTTCCCCACAGCTACTCTGCAAATTTGGAGATAATATCTGGGAAAGAGAAATAAAATGTGTGCCTATAATAGTCAAAGTAAGCAAATCACTGCATATGTAAGGGTGACTAAATGCTAACTAGATTGTACAGGAAAATCTTTCATGAAAATGACATTTTGTTCACTTACGAATGTTCAGATGTCAAGATTAGTGCAAAGAAAAGTCACAAACTGTAAGAGCTGTTCTGCGCTGCCAAAGTACAAAATCATGTTTTAAATATCACACAACTGCATCCATTCAACTGGGATCTTCCTCAGTGGCATGTCTGTTCCATCAGGCTGATGGCCAAAGAAAGCCCCACTGTCGTGATTCAGAACAGGGGCACCTCGCCCGTTCTGTCTAGCACTGTCTGCGGGGCTACTGACGTAAGTTAAGAAATGTGAATTGGAGTTTTGTAGCATACGTTTTATTCTGTGTGGCCCCTTCTAAAAACTGGACGGGTTCCTAGTACATTATATATTCTACCTAAGTTGATCCATTCTTTAATAGAGCTAGTAATGCAGTCCTTGTTATTGAAATAACTGGTGGGATAAAATGCAGATTCTATTTCATAACAGGTTTCTAGGCTCTTTGGACTAATTTCCACAATTCTGTTTTCAAAACTCATTTAATATCATTAAGTATGCTATCCTTAAACATATAATGGTTTTATATATATATATGTATATATATTATATAATTATATATTATCTTTATATATACATCATTAAGAATATCATAGTTATTTTACTTCAAAGCTATGGAATTATGCATACATTTCCATCTGTATCTCTATATAAAAATAGACAGGTCATGAATACTTCATCCTGACTGACTGCACAGAAGGCGATTATAGAAACTAAGCCTTTGTTTCCTCATCTGTGAATGGGGAAAGTAACGGTACATACACTGTATGTGTTGGTACAAAAGTTAAATAAGGAGTGATTGTGCAGAGTCCAAGGTAGTACCCGGCCCAATACAGATAACTGCCAACCAGAGAAGCCCAGGGTGTTGGCAGTCATTGAAGTGGGACAGAAAACTAAAGCCAGTAAACAGGAGTCCGGTAAGAAAGCAGCTGCTTCTAATAGTGCACGTCTATGCTTTCTGGGCACAGTGGGGATCACAAGCGAATGGGGCCGTGATTGGGTCAGTACCCTTCTGGAAATGGACCCACGATATATTTTCCTGGGATACAGAAGTCATGTTGATATGTCTGGTCCTCTTTATCATTCCTCCCTCAAGCACTTCACAGTGGCACCTTGAGGAATGGCTTACCTTCACACGTTCTTAAGGAAGGAGGGAAAGCTCTGCATCCCAATTTCTTTCTACTAATTTCTGTTACCCATTCTGTTACCAGTTTATTTTCAATTACAGTGGCTGGCCATACACTGAAATTTTCACACCAGCAGCCAAGCCATCTATTACATTACATGACAACAACACCAACAACCGTAAGAAAAGCAGGGCAATTAAAACAGAAAAGATTAAGTTCTCATTACTTTTAATCTGTGCTAGCCTCTGTGCTCTTCAAATGCATTGCAGATTCTAAATGAATGGTTTTTGCAAACTTTCATGCATTTGCCTCTCCACTGGCTTGAGCTGAGCTCTGGCATAGTACGTTTTCCACACAGAAGAAGACAAGAGCACATTACCTGTGACTGCCAGATGACAAGGTGACTCGGACTGGGTATTTTGAAAAAAAGCTATTTTGGCAGTAGGAATATGCATCAACAAAACTCGTCTGTCGCTTTAAGAGCTGAAATAGGAAAACCTGTACCATTTTTGTACTTTTGTTCATTCTTTTCAACTCATTCTAAGTTGCCCCCTGGGAGTTAGCCCTCCACCAAAAGTCTCTTTCAGTACACAACTAGCTCTCTCTATTAAGCGTGCCCACCCCTGCTCTGCTGTAACACTGCTTCCTTTGTACTTGCCTGGTGAACTGACCAGCCATACAGCACAATGGCCACAATTACTAAATTACGCTGCCTGTCACTGCCTTTTGTATCACACCTCTAACAGGTGCCATTACCATGATAGGCAAATTGTAATAATCCATTCACAGCATCCATAGCCTTAATAATGTATTTTTTAATTTTACATAATCTGTGTGTGAATACCACAAGGCATCTGAATAGTTAGTAAATACACAGGACTGAAAGACTGAACGGCATGGAATGCAGCCACCAACAAAGGCGCTTAGGACAACAGACCTGAATGCAGGCGCATTCCTGATAAAGCAGAGATACACACAAATATATCCAGTGCAGAAACGGACTCCAGGCTTGAGACAGAGGACAGGGAAAAGTATTTTCTAAATCAAACTTACGGTGAGAGAGAGAGGGAGAGAGTGAAAAACAAGACACTGCCAAGCTGAAATGTTATCTGTGCTTAAAACTACATCTGGCTCTTAGGTGAGCAAAGCCATATAAATCCTTTGCTGTTATCAGCACCCAGGGCCATAAAGTGCACATGAGGCTGAAGAGGGTGTTGAGTCAAGTGAACTCCCCTCTACACCATGCTTATCCTGTTATCACTCCCTCTTCCCCCTTTATCTCTGTAAGAGGCCTCATGCATACAGGGCCTGAAATGTGGGACGACTTCACTGCCCCATGAAGAGTACAAGGAGCCCTTCCAGTACTGCACGTGCATCAGCAAAAGTCACCTCCCTGCCCGAGTGTCAGTTGGGGTAAAGTTGAGTGGACTCCTCACGGAACGCGAGACGGCCTTGCTTTTCTGGAGGTCATCTCAAAAAAAGCACATTCAGTGGTGTCTTTCAAAGTCTGGTCCATGTTAGGGTTTTTCAGGCAGTTGGCCTCACAGAGAGATTTGTAGGATGACGTCAAAACTTTTGAGAAGTCATTAAAAACACTTACAAATTAAATGCCACCATGTAAATTGGCATGGTGATTCCTCAAAAAGCTAAACATAGAAATTCTATTTGACCCAGCTACACTTTTTCTGGATATCCTCCTGAAAAGCTAAAAGATGTGACAGTGATCCAAGCATACCCATGTTTATAGCAGCACAACTCCCAATAGCTATATCATGAATGTGCCCATTATCAGATGAATGGGTGATGAAAATGTCATATACACTGTATATACACTACAGGCTAGTCAGCCATAAAGAAGGGTAAACTGAAGTCATTTTTAAGAAAATGGGTGGATTGCCACACCATAACATGTGAAATAAGTGAGAAAGTTAAATAGCACATGGTTTCTCTAACATGAGAAACTTAAAATAATTCAAAGAACAAAATGGAAGAGACACATCTAGAAGTAGGGAGGCAGACTCTGTGGAGACAAGAGGGTCTGAGGAAGGAGGAGAGGAGAGTGGTGGGGCAGAAGGAGGAGAATGAATGACGGGGTATGTATACGTACCAACCCCAAAGGGGAATGTGACTGTTACAGGTCTCAAAAATACACTGATAAAGAAATTAAATAGCCATCAGTCATATCTAAAATGGAATTACTGGTACAGATTAATTCAGAAATTCTGAAACCTAAATACGGCTTTGGTAGGCCATAATAAATAATAGTAAGAATTTCTAAGTTTCCCAAACCAAAGTTGTTTTTGGACTGAACCATTTAAAAACAGCTACTTTTAGGGCTGGGGAGTTAGCTCAGTGGTTCCGGCACCTGTCTTGCAAGCGCAAGGACCTGGGTTCGATCCCTGGTAACCACATACAATACTGGGTGTGGAGACTCACCCCAGCAGCAATCAGTACCACATACCACAGTGCTGGGCGTGGTGGCTCATGCCTGTAATCCCAGGACTAGGGAGGCAGAGGCAGGAGGATTGTTGTGATGTGAGTTAGAGGCTGAGCTCAGGGCCAGCCTGAACCACAAAGCGAGACCCTGTCTCAAAAAACCTTAAAAAAAAAAAAAAAAAGCTGCTTTTATAGTTTCTTACAAGGCACAGTCATGCCTTCAATGGCTTAAATTAAGCACAAGATTATGTGACCCTGAGAAAGCTTCATGTGAAGAGTAGCAGGGATAGCTTAGAATTGCTGGGATGAAGTGCATGTATTTGTTATTTAAGAACATAAATTTCAGGGGAAGGGGCAAATAAACAATGTTTGTGTCCACTAAACTTCATATTCTGAAACGCTACAACCCAGTGTGATAGCACTGGGAGCTGACAGATCTTGGGGAGGTAATTAGGCCACGCAAGCTGCGTTTTCGTGAAGCAATGAGGCCTTTATGAGAGAAGAAAAGACACAGCTTGCTTCTTCCTGTTCTCTTTGCCATGTGAGAACAGAGCAACAAGTCAGTCATCTGCAAACATGTACAAGGGTCCCGCCACTCTGCCAGTCTGATGTTGGACTTATCAACACCAGATGTGAGAAATAAATTTCTGTTCCTTAAACTATCTCATCCACAGTATTTTCTTAGTTGAGCCCAAACTGACTGAAGCAAAAATTAGTGGAAAAACTGGTAACTTGAGCAGACATTAATAACAAGACTATTCAAAAGGGATGAGAAAGCACACGACCTGGCACAATAGCTTGGGGTCAAGTAAGACTGGGCAAGCTTACCAATCCTTGACATGTGACTGGAGGGAGGGCAG
The DNA here is from genome assembly GCA_004026965.1 of Petromus typicus. NCBI lineage: Eukaryota > Metazoa > Chordata > Mammalia > Rodentia > Petromuridae > Petromus > Petromus typicus. The sequence continues at coordinate 83,515 of PVIR01000663.1, read as the reverse complement.
GAGAGTAGCTCCCGGGACTCTGAATGCAGGGCCTAGTAGTGTGCATTCAAGTGACAGGAAGGGATCCAAGTGAACTGGAGCCCAGCACACTCTGCTCCTTGTGTTCTGCTGCGTGAAAGGAGCTGCGATCCAGGCCAGGTTTTCCAAAGAATTGAGAAGGTTAGGTGAAGGAAAGGAAATTCATGCCTGCTGTAACTGCTAGGAAGCCTTGGATTCAGATCCATATCTACCTATGGACTGAACATTCCTAAGAAGAAAATCTATAATCCAAAATTCTCCTAAATCCAAAAGTTGCTGAGCATGGAAATGATGACACATATGAAAAATTTCATACCTGCTTTGATGTGACAGGTCACAAGCACACCAAAAGCATCACATAAAATTATTTTCAGGACATGTATATAAGGTGTCCATGAAACAAGTGAATTTCCTATTTAGACTTGGGTCCTATTCCTCAACTTTCTCATTATGTATATACAAATATCCCAAAGTCTGAAAAATATGCCAATTCCAAAGTACTTCTGGTCTCATGTACCTTGAACAGAGGGTAATTAACGCATGTACCCACCTGGCTATATACTGCACTCTTAAGAAAATATATACATTTATAGTTCCAGTACATAGATTTTCCATTTTCAAAATCTCTTCAAATTCTCAAAATTTCCATCAGCAAACTGGATTCTACATTCTCTCTCCTCCCACCCAGCTCCCTCTTCACCCTGTGGATGTCCATCACTGGCCCCTCCCCCATCTCCCAGAGTGGCCTTCCATTGCCTCCCACAGTGAGCCATTTCACCTGCACACTTACAACCACCCTCAAATCACTTCTATATTCTCCTGCTGTGCTTCCTCCCCCAAGTCCTAACAGGCATGATCTTCCCACTGCTCGCTTTCTCAGCTCCTTATCCCAGTCTGCTGAGCCATCCCGGGAACATTGTGAACCATGCTGTTGAGGCCTCTACTGGGTCTTTGCAATGTTTCATCAATTTCTGATCGAGCTCAGCCTGTGTCACCTTAATGTTCCCTACAGCAGTGCTTTATGCCTTCACACTTGGTCTAGGCCCTTGAACTTGTCCTATGCCTTCAAGGACCTTGGTTTCCTATTTGAAATCTTAGTGTTGCTCCATAGGTTCTTTCCTATTTCAAAATGTATTCCACCTTCCTCTTTCTTCACCCCTGCTTCACAGGAAGCGTCTCTTCTTTGTAAGGTGCATTTTCAAGCTGTGGTGATGACTCTATCCCTTTCTCTATTTTCTACTTCCTAAAGTGATTGATTGCACTCCTTTAAGCTGGTATTACTTCCTCTATTCTAGGTCTTAACTTGGTTCTAACACATCCTCAGGCTCTTTGGGAGGAAGAAAACTCGGGGGGCGGGGGAGAGGAGAAAGAGGAAGAGGATGAACAGAAGAAGAAGAAGGAAACAGCAATCCTGATCCTTACCAAAGCCCACCTTTCTTCCCTCCCCACTTTTTCTTAGAACAAGAAACACAGGATTAATTTATCACCCAAGCTCTCCTTCTCAAAGCTACCTTTTCTCACCTATTTGAATTCTCTCCTGCTTTTCTGCAGTATTCAATTATTCTAAGTTACTTCTCTCTCTTGAAAACTCCCTTGGCCCCACAGTGCAACACAGCCCAGAGTTATATACACATTGCTTTCAGCTGTTTCCCCGACTTTGCTCTCTCTTGTGAAATGTGGATTCTCCTCAAAGGGTTTCCTCTTTTCTTTGAATATTCTCCTGGTGATCTTATTTATTTCCCTGGCTTAAGTGTGATTCCATAAAGTAGTATACAGCAGGTGACTTGAGCTGGAATATAAATCGACAATCTTCCCTTGGTTACTTTATCTAACTGAAGAGTGCTGAAGGATGCACCATTTTTTACACACTATTAGAAAATGGCTGCCAATTAAATTACGACAATGCTTTCTCAGCATTGAAATTTTTAATTCTAAGATTATTCAAACTCAAAGAAATTTTCTTTTCTTTTTTCAACAATTATTTAAGACCTTTATTAACAGGAGCTTGTAGTTTGTGGACTTTTTAAAAATCAAGTTATAAAATTTTATTACAAATTAAAAATGAAGTTCTTAAAAATCTCAACTTGACCAGATATGAAACAATTTAAAAACCTTTAAAGATGTATTGAGAAAAGCCAGGCTTTAAAAAGAAAAACACGTTTGTCATTACCAAAGAGACATCTTTAAGTAAAAATAATGAAAATCCCATGCTGCACAGATAATGCAGATAGTTCTAGTTATCTGGTCAATGGGCAAAACCAAGCACTTAAGGCCTTCAGTTCCCAGTCTTCCGTTCATTTCTTCTGGCTGAACGACTAAACCGGACGACGGTAGAGATGTTACGCCGGCATTTACTTAGCCCCGCCCTGCTCAGCCTCTGTCTCTGCCATCTTGTGGCTTAGGGCTCTCTGTGCGTCTTCATTGGTAAATGAAGTTGCGCCGGTACTGAGGTCGAGGTGGCTGCTGGCCGGGGGTCTCATCCCCTTGGTTTTCCTTATCCTCTTCACCGCTGTCCTCTCTAGGCCGACCTAGGCGAGGCGGGCCCTTGGCGTGATCACTGCGGAGTCGTGACCTAAAACCTCGATACATATTCTGTCTCACTTGTCTGCCTTGTTCCTCTGCACCCTGGACGTCAGCACCCCCCGTCAATCTCCCTGCACTCTCTGGAAGGTGGCAATAATGTGGTCAGTAAGCTGGGAAGCTTCGCCTGCGGCAGGGCCAGCGCTGTTGGCCTAGCCTTCGGGAGCACTCTCCGATCCCCCATTCGTTCCCCCACTCTCACTCTTCTGGTAATTCTGCTGGCAGCTGCGTGGAGGAGCCCTACGACGTTGGTAGCATCTATAACGGTTATGCTCTCCTGTGTATTTACTGCCTTGAACTGGAACTCCATCAGAGCCAATAACATTTGCTGCCTCCACACTCTCTTCTTCAACATCAGACTCCAGCCTCTCTGCCTCCTACACTTCGAAGGCACTTTCCTGGGGTTCTTCTTTACGGCAGTCTGGTGTACAAATACATCTTCCTTGGTGTCATTTCTGTTGATGAAACCATATCTTTTCTTACATTGAACCATTTTACTGTTCCCAAAACTTTTCTTGCAATGAGCTTGTCCCTTGCTGGCTGGCAGGCACCCCGGATGTAAGGCCATCCATGGTGCCAGGTTTGGCATCTGCAGCGCTGAGGACAGGGGACGGGGGTTGGTGCTGGACCTTGGCTCTCGGCCTCGCTGCTCATGGCTGTGGTGATGTGGTGAGGAGTGATGACGACTGGGGCCAGTGCGGCTCCTCTCAAGTTGTGATGGTAACTAGGCCGGTGGCCGCAGTGGGGCTGCTCAGGGCCCTATGGGGTCCACTCTCTACTCAGCTACTGGTTGAACTCCAAATTTCTTATGCATCACTCTTGTGCATACACGAAAAGAGAAACTGAAGCAAAATAAAAGGGTTAAGGTTTTCCTAAAATTTTTCCATGATCAATGTTTAATTCTTTGAAACAATTATTTTCTTTTGTGGTGCTGGGTACTGAAGTCCAGACACTTAACCATCAAAGTACATCTTCTGCCCTTTTTATTTTTTAGTTGGAGCCAGAGTTTCACAGATTAGAAGGCTGCACCACCAGGATCAGCCTGAAGCACTTCCAACTCAATCATCAATGTTGCCAGAACGTGTTTCTTCCACACTGCTGATGCCCAGTGTTCCACTTTCCGAATTAGTACTTTCTTGATGGCACTGGAAGGTGGGGTTATCAGACAAGATCCCCGTTAAGACTCATATTCTTTTCTCTAAAGATCCTTAAATGGTTTGTTGACAGAAATGTTGACATTGTAGTTTTTCACCCATGTCATAAGAAATAACACTGAGGAAGCTCATATGCTGATGGGGCAAGGGCATCACCACGCCTACCTGGCCAGCAGTTGTAAGAAACCATTAATTCAGGGCCAGGGAGTTAACTCAGTGGTTCCGGCGCCTGTCTTGCAAGAGCAAGGACTTGGGTTTGTTCCCCGGTAACCACATACCATACCGGGTGTGGAGACTCACGCCCAGCAGCAACCAGTACCACATACCACAGTGCCGGGCGTGGTGGTTCACGCCTGTCATCCCAGCACTTGGGAGGCAGAGGCAGGAGGATTGCTGTGATGTGAGTTTGAGGCTGAGCTCAGGGCCAGCCTGAACCACAAAGCGAGACCCTGTCCCCCACCCAAAAAATAAATAAATAAATAAGAAAGAAAAAGAAACCATTAATTCAAACCACCCTTATATCAGAAATGTTGAACTATGAAGATACTATACACAATTTACAACCCCCAATGCAGGAATTCATTTTAACAGATATTTAAAAACCTCTCCACTGCATCAAACCCAAGACTTCACAGATAATATTTAGAGTGAGACTATGCTCTAAAATAGTGTATTAATTGAAAATGGATTATAAACTATTACAGTATAAGTACTGTTCACATTGGTAGAAAGTTGACAAACAGCGCCCAAGTGGCTGGAGTCTGGACTACACATGTGTAAAAGATCAGCACTTTGAGAATGACTGCAGCTATGCATCTAGTCACCGCCTCAGTCCTACACCCCAGCCTCAAGACTGCTTCTCCGTGACAGTTCTCGGGCACTTGGCTGGTATCTTTCTTCCCCAAACTATCCCTCCTCAGCTTCCCTCAGGGTTAACAGCTCCAGCCTCACTCATCCCATCCCTCTCTGTGCTCCACACCCTCCCCTCTTGGCCTCACAGTTAAGCTGCTGGGATGGATTCTTCCATCTCTCCTGGATCTAGTTAATGTTCCTTAAACACAGGTTTCATCTTCTCACCCCATCATTTGCACACCTTCCATCTGAGGCTAGTCAACCAACATTCCTTTCAGTGTGCATGAGCTCAGCACCATCTTCAAGGGACAGCCTCTTCCAGGGCTGCTCTGCTTTTGGGGCCTATTCCAAATACGATCTTATTCTTCTTAAGTCCCAGGTGTATTTTTCCAAACTTCTATCACTTGTAACTGTTTACCCAAGAATGTTTATTCAACTGCTGGTGATATACCAAACCATTTTTAGTTTAGTATTTATGCAATTAATTATACATCTAGATAGTATGAGATGTTTAACAGGCCCATCTAATTATGGTTTCTCATAGGACAAAGATAAGTTTTAAAGGCAACCAACTTAAAGTTGACTGATACAAAAATATTGTTATGCATAGAATGTCTATGTCTTCCCAAGGGTGTAAGTTAAAACCCTCGCTCTCAATGGATAGTGCTTGAAGACAAGGTCTTTAAGAGTAATCAGGTTCACGTGAAATCCTGAGGGAGAGGACTCAGACTGGAGACCAGAAAGAACTCTTTTCCCCCTGTGTGAGGAAAAAGTAGAGGGCCTCTCCCTGCAGTGAACACAGTGAGTCCTCACTGGGAACCAAATCTGTGGCTCCTTGATCTTGGACTGTCAGGCTCCTGAACTGTGGAGAACAAATGCCTGTTGATTCAACTACCCTATGACACAGGGGTCCAAGCTGACACAGGCATATACTATGTAAATAAGGCTTCACTGTGGTGTAAAGATGAAATGAAAACTGAGACAGCATTCCAGAAATGATGGAAATTTGGAAAATATTACTCTGTAGCATTTGCACATTATCTCTGAGGAATGTCCTTTGTATGCATGTTTTGTTTCTGTTAAAATATATGAGCTATAAGGCAGAGCAAACAATTATTTATCTGTGCATCCCTAATACAAACTGTGGATTGTGACCTTGTAGGTAAGTACAAAATCAATTTAGAAATCAAGACTGGAATTTCTTTAAAAATAAAAAAAAGATTAAAGATCATTAACATACATTATCCATAGTTAGAAAGGGCAGGTACTATTTTCTGGAATATTGATTTCAGGTGTGTGTGTGTGTGTGTGTGTGTGTGTGTGCGTGTGCGCGCGCGCACCCACACGCGCGCGCACACACACACACACACACACACACACACACACACACAATATGGACCATGAAATACATTCCTTTTTAGAGGTTGTTATTAATAAAATTCAAAAATACTGCCCTGACATGTAATGTCTAGAACTTGTATATATAATGTACTAAGATATAGGATGAGTAAATAATTCTTCTAGGAACCAGGAATTTTTTTTTTTTTTAGACAGGGTCTCGCTTTATAGTTCAGGCTGGCCCTGAGCTCACTATGTAGCCCAGACGAACCTCAAACTCACAGAAATCCTCCTGCCTCTGCTTCTTGAGTGCTGGGATTACAGGCATGAGCCACCACACCCGGCACTGTGCTATGTGGTGCTGATTGCTGGTGGGTGTGAGTCTCTACTCCTGCCACTGTTGTATGCTGTTATGGGGATCAAACTCAGGACCTTTCCCTTGCATATCAGACACCAGAACCAATGAGCTAAATCCCCAGCCCCTAAATATCTTATTTTTTAATCCTATTCCGATTATGAAATAATGCTTTACTAAAGCTTTTGCCATATAAATGATAAGGGATAATACATAATGATCAACTTTCCACTATCACGGCTTGATAAATACTCTTGACAATTTAATATTTACCCCATGAATATATTTTAAATGTAGCCTCAGCTTTCACTGTGAATTTTTTAAAAATTTACTTTAAATTCCATGTTTATATTTTGAGAATGACAGCATTGAGGTGATTAAATATGGGTGTCACATGTACATTGGAACAGTATGTAGTACCTACTAGAAATTCAGAAATGATCTGATCATTAAATACATGCTAAAACACCATATATTCAGAATATAACTAGGTCTGGTCCTTTCTGAAGAGGCAGGGTAGAAAGAGGCAAAAGATATACAGAAAAAAAAAGGAAAATCCACAAGAAATGATAAAGACCTACATTTAATCACATAATAAATGTATACTTGTGAATTAATTCTCTTTCAGAAGTTATCATCTAAAACAATGTAATGTTCATATTAACTAAGCAATCTAAGTATTAAAAATTAGAAGTCTATCAAGCAAAAATGACTTAGATGGCTCCACTGCTGCCTAGAAAATATAGAAAGCAATGGAATGATTTAATGAATATCCCCTCATAAATAATAAGAACAAAAACAGGGTACCATCCTCCAAGTTATATATTAAACATTATTTAATTTCAGAAATAAAGAGTAATTTAGTTCTATAATTACTTAATCAGTAACTAATTTAAAAGAGGGCAGAATGAATTCAATTGGACTATGAAGGAAAGTCAGCAGGCTTCCCTACGGGGACCCAGAGCAGGGACTAAAAGGGACGAACATTCCTGAAGACACATGATAGTCATGAGCAAACACACTGGAGGAAGCAGAACTGCAAAACCCCTGGCCATTATCAAATTCCACCCCAGCAAAGACAGGATAAACATCATGCTACTTAAATACATATGTAGAAAATTCTGATTTGTACATTTGTGAATATACTTTGTACATTACAAAGATGATAAAGAAAAGATCTATAAATTAGCCTTGTCTATCAATAAATAAAACACTGAAAAAGAGCTATAGGAATACAACCTAACTTTCATCAGTGTGCAGTGCCAGGGAAAAGACATCATTAGATGAGAAAAAGCAAAAGGATTTTTTGGCTGTGAAATCTCGAGAGAAATCAATCATTCATTGTACAGATATTTATTTAGTGCCTACTATTAGCACCAAAGAGAGACACGCTGATGAACAAACCATACAAGGTCCCCGTGGTCATGGAAATTGCATGTTAGTGAAGCAAAGTAAAACGGTGATTGGAATCTTGATCTTGCTCTGCTAGCAACTGGTTGTGTAAACAGGGACAAGTTTCTTCACACATCAGGGCCTTCATTATTTTACCTATTAAGATGAAGTTGTTAAGACAAATCACTTCAAAAAGAAGGTGCAGATTAGAGGATTCAATAGTGCGAACCACCGTTCAAAAATGGAATTAAAACAATATGGCAGTAGAATCTAGAAACAGCCAAGTCAAACTAACCCAGTATGTCCCTCTGGATATTCAGGAACTGATGACTGGGTGGGGACATTGAAGCCTTCTCCAACCCGATGCAGCCCTCCATACTGTACTTACTGACTTAATTCTGCTTTGACTCTTAGATTTTACGTTCTCCTAGTGCCTAATCATACTTGTCACTGTACAGATCCCATTTATCACTTAGTAGTACAAGCTTTAAACAATAACCATTCAAGCAAGGTCTTGTTGAGCTAAAATTGTGGATGAGAGCTGAGGCACCAAGAAGAGTTGTTACACATCTCAGGATAAAGAAAGTTGGGACAGAAGCTAAGACTACTGGATTCCAAAACCCATAAACACTGGTGTAATTAGGAATGGGTGAGTGTGGTTGCTGCGGCTTGATGGTAGCAGCTCCCAAGTGATGGTCTGTAGTTTGAGCTTTAAAAATAAGAATAATATATTTTTCCTTAAACTAAGTATATTTGCACCAAAGGATAATTCCTTATTCTGAGACCAGGAGGCTCCATGTGTGAGATTCATATATTCCCATACAGAGCCTGAGTCAGCAGGTGTTCTCGCGACCTCTCCCTCTGCTTGTCAGAAATAATAAGCAGCTCAGGGCCTGTGCCATTTGTGCCTCAATTTTATTTGACTGGCTTTTTTTTCCAAGTTCTTCTCCTCTTCCTCCTCCTTTGTTTTTGATGGTGCTGGGGATTAAATTTAGGGTTTCATATGTGCTCAGAAACTGCTCTACCACTGGGCTATATCCCAGCCCCTGTATATGCTTCTGAAATTCAAGTATCTTGAATCAATGGTTTAGTCATACAATAAGTACTATAACTTAAGTAATTCCAAAAAAAAAGGAATCAAACTATAAAACTCACCATGATACTGCAGCAATGTATCAGAATGATCAGTTACTTTCAGAAAAACAATCTATTATGTTAACAATTTACTTTTCAACACTCTAAAGGTTTCGAGGAAACATTATTAAAGTGTAAAATATTCCTCTAAGACACTAATGGTATCCAATTTGGTATCTGTCCATTTTAAAGTGACAGAAGTCCATTTCGAACTGAAGAAAAAAAGATTAGTTTGTTGGAATAAAAATTACTGATTAACTTCTTCAGGTGGTATGATAGAGTTGTTGTTTTAAAGAATCCTTTCCCAAAGATCTTGGATATACTTTAATATCCATTTTTAACACATTACTGACCTTCCTAGAAAATATGAGTCTCTCCGGAAGAACGAGAAGAAACTATATGATGAAAAATTTTCCTAAAGCCACACGGGTATGTTAGAATTGGTAAATGTTAGAATTGGTAATACAGTCTCACCTCTTCGATTTCATCAACTTTTTACTCAGTTGTTACACTGGTTAAGTAGGATAGGAAGGAGCTACCTAAATCCCTCTGTTGATCTTTTGATTGTTATCTTTTGATTTCTTGGAGACTACACATTTTCAAGAAAAATGTGCAAATATCATTGTCTCTTTTTTTTCTTTTTTGGTACCAGGGATCAAACTCAGGATGTTGTGCTTGTGAGGCAGGTGTGATGTCACTGAGCTAAACCTCTGGCCCTCAGTAAATTTTTATGTCTAATAACAATGCTGTTTTGTGGACAATCTTAGACACTTTCCCAAAAAAACAAGTCCTCTGTAACTGGCAAGAGCTGAAGAATGTCTGAGTAGAGGGTATGCGGCAGAAAAGGAGCTGGGACTGTAGTCCAGTGAGAAGGCTCTAGGTTCAATCTCTAGTACAACAAAAGCAATCAATCAATCACTACATTAAAATACATTTGTTTCCTTAAAGAATAAAGAACATTTCAACTTTTTTATTGACTTAAAGTTATTACCAATAGTACTCGCCTGTTTAAGGACCGATTTCTGGCTTTTTCTCTAATGGTAATTCTCTTATTTCACAGCTTCTATTGTCCTTATTTTAAAACTTCTGTGGAAGGCTTGAAGAATAAAATATGCAAATAACTGAAGATATAAAAAACAAACCTTTCAGAAAGATTTAAATGTGGCAATAATATCAACACCACCTACCACCACTCAAGGCTTTGAGAGTTTATCAGGTACACAACAAAGCTATCATTGTCTTCATTTTAAGAAAATGACGAAACCCAGAGAGAGAAGGATTAGTTAGTTTTCCCAAAGTGAGACTGTCAGGTAGAGCTGGACTTAAAAACTGAGATTTAACCCTAAGAACACATACTCCCCACCATATTCTTACATGCCTGTGTGTGCTATGACTTTTATAAAGCACCCTAAGCTATCCTCCCAAGGCTAGTGTTGTTTCCAATAGAGAATTTAGAGTCTTAGATACTTAGGATATCACTGATCTTCTCTTGAGAGAAACAAGATGGGAAAAGATTTTAAATACAGGTTGAAACCCCCCCCCCAAAAAAAAAAAAAAAAAAGAGCAGAAGGGAGTCCAGGGGTCTTGAATCTCTTTTGTCTACCCATTATGGGATTTTGAATAAGCCACTTAGTCCCTCAACTTCAATTTCCTCATGTGTGAAATGAAGATAAATACCCACATAATAAGCAGATGTTTTGCAAATAAAGATAACACCAGGAATGGCACAGTCTAGGAGTTAGCCCATCGCAGATGCTACACAAATATTAGCTAAATTGGTTACTGATTTTCTACCCTGGGAAGTGAGGAAAACACTTCACTAAATGAAATAAATAAAATAAAAATTAAATAATTTATGCACACTCGGTGCTTGACATTTAGGAACTACTCAATAAATGTTACTACTGTTATTATTAGTCTACTATTATTTAATTGCTTTCCTACCTCAGTTCTTTCAGGAATGAAGGAGGATAAAGGAATAGGGGAAATTCTGAGATAGATAACTTCCATCAGATATTATGTGCTGATTTCTTTTTTTAAGTGGACTCCAGAAGTTGATGAGAAAAAGAATATGAAAATGCAAGTGGCAAGGTGGGGACACAGCTCAGTGGTCAAGGGCCATATAGCATATGAAAGGCTATCAGTCCAGTCCTCAATTCCATCAAAAAACAAACAAAAAAAAAAGGTGGTGGTGGTGGGGGGAAATGCACTCGGCATACCTGGCATGCAGAGATATGTACTGTTATGTGAACAGTATTTCATTTTGCAAGTTAAACATTTTAAGTACTTCATTTAGAAGCTACTTTAAAACATTTACTTCAATCTAAAAATGTGGGTCAATATTCACTAAACTTTTAATCTGAAATATTATTTTATATGAATTTATTCCACTGGAAATTAGGATACTTTCATATGAAACTATTTTAAATTTCAGACTCCATCTTTATCAGTTCTCTATTACTGGTATTACAATATTCAATATTAAGTTATATTCCCTTCTTTCTTTTCTTCCCCCAATAGGAAGCCTTGCTTTGCTTTGTCACCAGGGAAAAATGAAAGACACATAGAAACTGCCCTTAAAAATATTACTTCAAACAACTCCTCATTTCAAAATTAAAAAAAAAAACAAAAAAATCTTTTCTGTAATAGTTTAGAGTTTGTTGGAGTCTCAAGTGTATATCCTGACTTCATTTTTCACAATTAATAATTGTATAATTTTAATCTGGCACTGTTCAGGGCAACAATCCACTTATATCTGAAGAAGGACCAGAAAGTATTTTTAAAGGCCATACACAGAATTGTGTGAGATACCGCGCAGTGAGCTTTTATAGAAGAAATTCCTTAATTATATCTGAATATCTGCACACCAAAATACAGGGAATTGGTACAAGATAGACACTGTATAAAAAACACCACTTTTTTCTAGAGGAAAACAGACCCATGGAGTTTCAAACTTTGAGTTCTTCCATATTCCATAGCTTCAGGCATGAAAGCAACAGCCCCCGGTTCACGTTCTTTAGAGGCACCTGCTTAGGAATAACAAGCCTGAGTCACTCCTGGTCCCTGGTGCTGGAACATGAGAAGCATATTAGCAACACCAAGGTGGTCTGCGGGCAAGAAGATGCTCTTGGCAGCATCATACCATCGTGTTCTAGGGTCTCCCCAATATGTGCTTTGCATGTCGCTAACATTCTCACTATCGCACAAGCACCTGTGGCAAGCATTACTGATACACTGCTTTGGGAGTCGGTTCCCAGAAGAGAGACACACACATTTGTCTTCTCAAGAAATGTTTCAACTTGACTTTCACTTCTATATCCTATGTCAGAAGTCAGTGGAGATAAGTAAACATTTATCAGTGTATGTTGATTTTAAAAATTAAGCGCTTTGACTACAGACTACCTTTGCTGAAACCTGTAACTTAACCTCTCTGGACCTAGGCATTCATTCCCCTTTGTAAAAATGGGAACAGCATCTACCCTCTGAGACATCTGTGAGGGTCAAGTGATGTTTCTGCCTGCATCAGAGAAGGCAACGATGCTTCCCCTCTCCCCCAAAAAAGTAAGTCTATTTAGGGTTCTGGAAGGCATGTAACTAATGTTTGAGTTGTACCTCTTGAGATGTCTGCTTCATGAAAGAGAAGCACAAAAGGTAGAGAAGTGATCAAAGGAGAGGTACAGGAAGCAAAAGGGAAAGCATGAATTTTTAGCTGTTGGGGGACTGCTACAGTAGAGAACTAGTGATTTTACTTACAGCTTTCCAAACTTTCAAAGAAGAATCATTTGCTGTCATTTACTAAACACTTCTTTAGGTTCTGTACCTGGAGCACAGCTGTATAAGGCTGCTAATACAAAAGCAGCTCCACTACATCCACTACAGGATGTGTGCTTGTATCTGTAACCACACACTTTCCCCACAACCACAATATATTAGGATGTCCAACAAATATACCTGAAACAGCACTGAATGAAATACCACCTTTTAGGTATGTCACATAACCTTATTTCAAGTGAGATGATCAAAAACATAATTGTCAAATAGTGAAAATTCATCTAGTCCTTTTAGCATGCAGGAACATAAAGATACATCCAGTTCTATTTATACAGATGTGTGTCCCATTTAAGCACTAGTTCTTCATACTCCCCTCCAATTAAAACAATTCTTCTTTCCACAGAGCTCCAGGTGATCTAAGTTCATTACCAGAGAGATACAATATTCGTGGCCTTGGGAATAACTTGCTATAAATCAATAGTGATTCATGGATTTGGAAAGGCCAGCAATATAGCATATGTTCAGCAAATCATGCCACAAAGATATCTTACAAATCAGAGCCTAATGACATCAATTACACAACTTGGCAAATTCCCAATCCACAGTTTTGGTTATAAGAAGTACCTTTCCCCACTCACATTGCTGATATTTTAATATCATTATTTGCTCTCAGAAAAATAAATGATTATATAAATATACTATGAAAAATGTTAGCCTAATGCTATAAATTTCAAATTACTCTGTTAATTCTAACATGGTTATTGGACATCACAGACTAATTCTTAATAAAATAATGGTGATATGAATGTGAGCATTAATAAATCTTCAAATCATCATATTCTTTGCAATGAAAAGCAGAAGTGCCATTCACTTCTGTGAATTCATAAAAAATTATACCTCTAACAAACCACACTTTATAAAGTAAATTATAGCATCTAAGTGGATATTATAAGCTATAAAAGGGTGCTTACAAAAATATGCTATAGAACAGAGAACAGAATTTTACTAGTGCCAAGCATGTATTTTTGATGACACATTTAGGTATTAAGTCTACACTGTAGATTCAGCCAAGCTAGCCTCAGTATGAGCATTAGGAAAGACTTCCCAATACATAACCGGCTGCAAACATACTTCCTACAAACCTGTCTCTGAAGATCTACATATGTAACAGGGGTGTTTATCAGCAGTGTTTATGTGCAGAAACAAGCAGTCAGTTAGATGCAGGAGATCCAGGCAGAGCCATGTTTGTCAGTAATGGTGATCCTCTTGGGACTTTTGCCATGGGTTGACTGTAAATTTCACTATTCAAATTTTTAATTAAAAACTTCTTTACTATTAGTACAGAGAAATATTTCCAAAATTACTCTATTAAATAACAAAACAATGATTTAAACAAAGCGTACTGACACACAAAAAAACAAATAAAAATCATCCAAGAGAACTCTGAGTTCAGAATCAGTCAGTTTACAAGATACATAGATTAAAGAATGACATTTAAATCTACACATAAAGTTGAATTTTTCATATATTTAAAAAACTTTTATTAGTTTTATTAGTGCATATTAATTATGCACAAAATTGAGTTTCTTTGTATTTTCCTTCAGTCATACACAATAGTTGGATTTACTTTACTTCAAATAATCTTAATTTTATTAGTAATAATTTTTATTTGCTAACATATAAAAGCTAAGAAACATCTGAAATGAACTGCAGTTGTAGCCATTATTTCAAATCTGTTATTTTAATATATCCTTGGGTGAAAGGGTAAAAATGCAATAGAAATATAACCATAGATTTTCATTGGTTAGCTAATCCAATTTTACTTATGGAAATAAAAGATTAAAATGCAGCAAGTAATAATAATAAAATAATTCTTATCGAGTTATTGAAATTTCAGATCTATAAGTTAAGAAATAACACTCCTTTTGACTCCACAAATTTAGTATGTAAGTATGTTAAATTTTAATGTAAAATTTCTAAGCACATATTTATGTTAATTATATTTGACATTTTAAAATAATTTACTATTGCTTTAAAAATTGCATTAAACCTTAGGTATATTAAAAAAGTAACCAAACAAGTTCACATATTTAAGTTACAAATGCTGTTTTTCTAGATTTGTTTCTTGTATATTCTCTATAAATAATAATAAAAACTTAAGAATGTATTTTTGAAGCCTAAAATTTTAAACTATTAGAAAATGCAATATGCAAAAAAGCTGAGTATATTAAATAATCTTTTTTTCTAGATTAATTAATTATATTAAAAACATTTTAAAAACTGACAGTCCTGTTCATTTCCATGAACTCACTGTAGGGAGCACAAGAACATTTGACTAGTGGCTCAATGGCGCAGCCTATGTGTAGAAAAGTAGAATACAAGATTAACCATTCTAAATTACAGCCAGTTGTTTTTTATAAATAAAGGTTTAAAAGCACAATATGGATTCAAAACAAATCACAGAAGAACTTAGCCTCTACTAATTATAACTTCTCTTGGTATTTCTATATCTAAAATAAGTTGACAGTAAATATAAATAAAAAGAAAGTCTTTTATTAAACATGAGGCATTATAGCTTTTAATTAGTTTTAAATCACCTCCAGTAACTTTGAATTCTCTTTCTTCTGCTGTCAAAACTGTAAAGAAGTACGATGTTCTGTGGTCAGATTAGTATTTTTAATAGTTGTTTCTTGTTAGGTTAACACAGACCTTGGGGTTTGTAACCGCTTTGAAACAGTCTCTCCTGAAAATACCGAAACTGTAACAGGAGCATAAACTCTAACTCAAAAATATTATTTTAACTTAATAATTGTTCTAGGCTGACTAAACAGATGCCTAGGTTTTAAGGTACAGGTGAAAGGAAAGTAAATAAACTTGTTGTTTTCTCATGCATGAACTTGATAAATACTTCAGTTTCCAAACTTCAATGAGTACACAGTACGCTTCTTCAGTCTAGAGTAGAGGGGGAACCGTTTCACTTTAAGACAGTGTAGATGATTACCTCTTACCTCTTCACAAAATTAACACAGAACAAGGCAGACAAACATGAGTCTACACTTGAAATTTTAAACTATTTCATTTCCTCAAAAACATTTGACAAGGAGCTATCGGTATTAATACAGTGTGAACAAAAATCAATGAAATAATTTTTTCAGATGTGCAATGAAAGCTAGCAGTCTTCTGTGCACAATTTACTCTCCTGTTTATTTTTATGTCACCTCTGAAAAGCCCAGAGCCATCACATAGGTAAGACCTTTCCATACGCCCTAACTTTGCTCCCCTCATGCAAAGCTGGATGTTAATTCTAATGGAGAAAAGAACATGTTCAAACTCTGTTCTCATTCCTCCTCTCCACTATTACAATATGGGGGTGACCCTGCAAATGTACTCCAGCTGTTTAAACATGGAAGATGTGCAGAAACTGACACTCTCTACTGCAAATCAAGTGCGATAGAGAAACTGCCTCATTAATGCTACAATTTAACTCTTTCAACTTTGCAATATGAGATTTTTATGGAAAAGTATTTTAACCACACAGTAGAGGTCTGATCAATCTGACACCAACTACAGGAAAATAAAATTACAGTGGAAACAAATACAGTGGGCTAAAAAATTTTGTTTGGCTCACTATTATTACATTTTTTCTTTCTATTGCTTTTGGTACAAAGGAATCAACAAAATGTTGAATAAAATCAAAACAAAAGCAGCTCACATATTGAGTTTTTCAGTCACTGTCAAATCATTTAATTCTAAAAGCTTTTTTTGTACTTCATAAAAAACTGTGGTTGCATTTTCTTCTCTCGGGGTTGGATTGGGTGATTAAAAACATTTATAAATTATTTCAAGGAGGTAGATGGGATTTTTCCATTCACTATTATTTCAAGAGCCACAGAAGTTTTACAATTCTCAACATTTTAGTTGATAATTTAAATAGTTTGTTTATATAAACTCTTTGACATCTCACTCTTTAGAATCATATTTTGACTGTCTCATCCATTTTCAAAGCCAAATATTAAATAAGAAAATTGGTGATATTTTTACATCTGGCCATGAAAAAAGAAATCTTATTGTCTAAAACTTGAAGCAGAATAAGCCAGTCTGTGTTCAAAGACTGTTCTATTTTGAAATAGAGATGTATGTATGCTAAGGAAAAAAAAAAAGAAAAACCTATGGAACAAATTAAAATTAAATTTGCTAGTAACTTCTACTTCAGTAATTTCTCAACTTAATTGTGTAAAAATAAACTGGAGCTAATTCGACGATAATAAAATAAGACCATTAGAGACAGTCTTTCATTGTTGGTCTCCAACAATTGTCAATGACACTATTTTCTGTTTGTGTTTCCTCAAGCGTGTTAATGTATCTTTGTTTAGGCTCACAAGTCTAATGGTCAATGTAAACACTGTCAATGAAACATCAGGACTAGAAAACAAGTCTACTGAGAGGACCTATGGAAAGACCATTTGGTCTGCTGCCAAGTATGTAGTCAGACCACAGCACTGAAAGGCTACTTCATTTATATATATATATATATATATATATATATATATATATATATATATATATATATATATATATGATGAATGAACTACTCTTTTAAAAATTCTCAGAATTCTTTGTTTTACATACAAAGTCCATCAAGGAGGAAGGTGGTCTGTAAGATGAACTGAGGACTATGTGGGCTCTAGTCTTTGTTTGCAGTCTTAACCGGGGATTGTACCTTAGCTACCGTAGTTCAAGCGTAAAAATACTTTGTCTGTAATACTATATACTGTTGCCAGTGACCCTCTAAATCCTTGAACCAACTGTGTCTTCTGGTGTCACAGAAGATAATGCCAATTTATTGCAATGTGTGGCTTTTTTAACTGATTAAAATTAAGCTGTAAGCACGTGACAATGGAATTAGCACATTTAGAGAGTCTGTTTTCCCACATCCCATTTTGCGCTAGTGCGGCTGGTCCCTGCAACTCGACGCGGGTGCAATTTTAATGACTTTGCTGGGTTTTGATGTTCTTATGAAAAAAGCACGGCTTGGCGTTTGTGGAGAAGGTAGATATGGGGGCTGAAGAGCTGTGACTGGGAACATGGTGACAACGTTTCTGTTTTCCGATAGGATCGGTGTCATTTTCCTCTCAGCGATAAGACACCTCCACTGACAGTGCCCGATTAGGGAAAATTTTATTATAAAATTCACTTTTATCGAATGAGGATAAAGTGATAAACAGTTCGGCCTCAGGGGAGGAATAGGAACAGATTTCCCTTCTTTTCAAATTCCACCTTTTCCCTTTTTTCTCTTTCTCTCTTAGAAAGATGATTGTGTTTTAGTTATGATTAATAGTATAAAAGAACTTCCTACAACATGTGATTGCTATGATAAAACTATCTAAATCAAGAGACACTTAGATGTTCTTATAAAGGAAAATCTATTTTATATAGTTATATATTCATTCATGCACACACAAACATCACATACACTATTTCTCTCTCTGTCTCTCTCATACTGCTTTTTAAATGTTTCCAGTTATGGAAATTACCAGGTATTTATGACTTAGGCAAATAAAATACCTTAAAAGATTTTTAAAACTGAAGTAATATTGACTCAATTATTCTAAATATTCACACATTTCATACTTATTTGCAGAAATAAAACTAGGATCATAGTCCTTTGATTTTTGAGCAAATACTAAAGCTTCAAGAAATAATATGAATAAATATGGATTGTTTTAAAATAATAAAACATCCCACTCTTGAATTTGGTAGTTTAATAAGGGTACTTCAAATCCCCAGGGTCATAAGTTATGTCTGTTCACTCCTGATAAACTAGCCATAATTCAGGAATATACTTTATGACAAGTATTTGAAAGGTCACTCGAGAAGAGAGAAAACAAACATTTCACATTATTTGCTTAAAATTTTCTTTTCTGAATAAAAGTTCATCAAATGACTGAATACCCCTTTTGCTCTTATGAGATCAACTGTAGTATTTCAGAGACTGTCTCTGAGAATGGGTAGTGGTGTTGGTAAATTCTGGTATATTATAGAAAGACATCAAGGACAGATTCCTAAATTCTTTGAGGGGGAGAGATAGAATATTTATGATAAAAGCCACTCAGAAAAATATTTCTTTATTGATGGAAAACCATTTTGAGGGGAAAATATGTGACAAGGTCCCTTATATACATTCCATGGTCACCCTAAATTTTCTCTCTAAAGATTTTTCTAGAATTAAATTTTAAAAAGATGATCCTAAGCATTATCTATTTTGATATTCAAGTCACTTATATTACTCTAATTTTTTAGTTATCAGTGATCAGAGTAATATGCTAAAATATTCTATTTCCATTTGAGTTGAATTTCCAAATTCAAAAAAAGCCAAAATTTTAAAACTTACGGTATGAACTGATAGTGCTCATAATTCTACATTGACTAAGTATCTGCTGTCCTCATAAGTACCAAGAGAAATGATTATATGCCCCGCTCATCATATAATAAAGTGGAGAACAGGTTATACAATTACAAAGCTGCTATTAGGAAATGCTCCTGGTCCAAACATTTCTCTCCACACTCTTTGTTTTAGGATTTTAGCAAGACAACCTGTATAGTCAAACTCACGACAAAGTAACATTATTATACTGCAACGTAACTTTCACTATTGATTTTATAGCCTTAAAACAATTACCTAAGTAAACCTATGAAATTATAATTGGTAAATACCGGAGAAAGAACAAAGCTCAACAACTAAAATACACTGTAAATTGAAAAGAAATTCCAGACTCATTACTGGCTTAAAATCTTTACCACCAAATGCTTATTAGTGACTGCTTTATTAATGAGCGTGGTAGACTGGCATAAGTAAAGTATTCTTTTTTAATTATAACTTGCCTGAATAAGATGTAAAGTCTTTAAAACAACAGTATTTTTGAAAGAACTACTTGAATGCATTAAAAATTTCAACATAATGAAAGATGGATAAAAATCTTGAAATGTTACAGAGTTGTAATATCTTCTTCAAGGTAGTCTGAAGAATGGCTATAAGTATTGTAATGCTAAAGGTCCGTGGGAAATTTTTTGAAATATACACTTTTATTTGTAGTAAAAGAGTACAGCAACCTATTTCCATCAATCATTCAACCAAATACCCTTCAAGGAGCTTACATTCTTTTGCAGAAGAC
Organism: Petromus typicus; assembly: GCA_004026965.1. Classification (NCBI taxonomy): domain Eukaryota; kingdom Metazoa; phylum Chordata; class Mammalia; order Rodentia; family Petromuridae; genus Petromus; species Petromus typicus. The sequence continues at coordinate 63,749 of PVIR01000663.1, read as the reverse complement.
AAACAAAAAATGAATAATCGATCATCTTTAATCGTAATCAACACAGTGAGCGGGAGGAGCCTGACAGGTTGGGAAGAGAAGCGGGCTTTGGAAATATGATCACCATTAAACCAGTAACCTCCACAACAAGAAAGTGCTCAGCCAATTCTGGACACACAAGACCAAATATTCAACATCTGGATGCACCATAGTTTTTAAAAAGATATTTCTGGAAAGTTGCATTTGTTTATTAACCAAGTCAGTAAAGATTAGAAAGACTATAAATGTCATACAGGTAAATACAGGAATAACACATCTCAAAGTAGAAAACTCTGAGTAGAAAATAAATATTAAAATAGACCTATTACTAAGCATTACTGACCCTAAACTTTCTAATGATTCGAAACGCCTCTCAAGACCAGGCACTCAATGCACTGCAGTCACCACTGCAATTACCCTTCTGGGACAGTGAGAACTCAAGTGACAAGCTAGATTTTTGCCCTAAAAACAGGCATGTGTTTGTGTATGGGCAGCCAAGAGTATAGTTACACACATATGAGTATGAATCTACTCTGATCACTAGCACTATATAAAATGTGAATACTTTTTACAGTTCAGAAAATATTACTTGTCCTGTCATCAGCTCCCAATTTTTGTTTTCTCACTGGACACCCAAATGAAGGTATTCCCCAAGTCTGGGGGACACAAATGCCTTTCTGTTCTGTCACCAGCATCCCCTAGAATGGCTGTGCACCTGCGTGTACAGAATTAGCATTTACCCGAAGTAAGCCCAGTCTGTCCTACAAGGGTTGCCTGATTGGTTGGTAGGAAAGGATGGGGTGAAGGGAGGAATAGCTGATAAAGAGATCATCCACAGTGGAAACATGGCTGAGCACGGCTGCAGCACTGGGGGGTGCGTGTAGGGTGAGGGAAGAAGAGAAAGGCCCCCTTTCCGTGGCTGCATTTGAAGTGGGAAGGAGGCCTGCAGTGAGCAAACTTCAGATGTAAAGAACAAAAGGCTAGGTTTTCCCCTACACCATCGCTCTACCTTTTTCTCAATACTGACGAGATGATGATGAGGTCTCAAGCTGAAGCCCTACAGAATTACATTTTGACAGCCCATATTTATTAGTTAAGTTTACCTCCAGATATACAAGGTGAGGTGTTTGTTACTGTGTTTAAAACAATTAAATGAAGTATTGCTACCAATCTGCCCTTGGGGAACATTTTGAAATATCTCTATAAAATCACTGCACATCAGAAAAACCAAGTGTAAGTTCATCCAGAATCCTAAGTCATATAATGAAGTAAGAAACTGGTCAATAACCATTAACATAGGTTAGGTCACTTTACCCATTTTTTTCTCTATTCCTTTAAATGAATAATTTGGAGGATGGTAGTTCCTAAGCTGATGGTGGATCTGAGGTTGCCAGTTACAGGAGCACTTAAGCGCCCATTGGCACAGCAAGATTCAAAGCGCTGGTAGGCTTCAAAGAAACACTTTTTTTTTCCTTCTTCTAGAACTCTTTGCTTTCTAGTAAAGCTGCAACCACAATGTTCTCTCTCTTAATGCCACCATAAAAAATCAAAACACTTTAAAACAAATTGATGTACTCTTTAATACAGTCATCCCATCATCACAGGACCCTTGCACCCTGCATGGTGACAACCGTAGGGATGCATACCACACATCTCTGTCTTTGTTGCCTGCTTTAGTGCTTAAAGAAAAATCGAGAGAGAGTGTGTGTCTCTCACTTGAGATATGGGCACCTTTGATTGACAAGACCTAATCAGCTTATCTCTACACTAATAAAGTTGGGGCCTGTGGTGCGGGTGCATGCCCAGCTCCAAGTGAACTTTCCCTCGGCAGAGCCTCACTGACCAGGCTCAGGCTCTGCTTCCCTAAGCTGATTCAGATCAATTCTTAATGGGCTATTTTCATCTTAACAAACCTCCACAGTCTTCATTCATGATGGCCTTAGAGGCAATTTAGAGATGGATGAATTGCCTAATGTGAGGGCAATACAAATAAGACTATGAAAAACATTTACGTACACTGAATCACTGAGCTATCCTTCCCAACTTCTTGATGAAGTAAAAAGTAACTTCTCAAATAGTATTTTTTCCTTTAAGTAACTATTAAAGGGAATGGCTTTTTAAAAAAATCAGAGGATGACAGGTTCCTCTGCACATTAGGAAACAAAGAGATGCTTTTACTAATCCTACTGTGTAAGAGACTATCAGAATTTCACTTCCTTGGGATTGAGCCCCAAAGCTGGCTCAGCCATATACAGTGGTTTCCTGTCTCCACCATTGTACATGTTCATGATGCTGACTTCCTCATACTAAACACTCAAAAATGTGCTCTGATCGACTGATGGGACTAAAGAAAACAAGGCCAGGAGTCACACGTGGACTGGAGTTGGAGAGTGGATGGTACACAAACACATATACATTTTCTTCTTAGAGTTGACTTTCAAACCAAGGACTTTCTATATAGCCAGGAATGTCTCTGTTCTTCCTGTCCACAATTGTTATATTAAGACTAAGGCGTATCCAAGAACTAGATGCTTCTTCAGTTACATGATGAATCCTGGAACAGAAGATGCATTGTACATGTACCACATAAAAGTGAAATATGCAGAAGACATGTGGATCTTACCTTTCATGTGGAGTTTTCTAAAGACAGAGAGGACTCACTAGATAAAGTAAGTGCTAAAGAAATAATTCCACTAGTGCAGTGCAGAAGCCTTTTGAAATGGTAACAGTTGTCCATGTATTCATATATGTGAAACACACACACATAACACACACACACACATATGATCAACAGAAGTCAAATGGCCTATAGAAATAAAATTTTTATTAATTTATTCTTCTAAAGTTTGTATCGTATATAAATGAATATATATGTAGGCATATATAGTACATATAAAATAAATATTTATATGTCTCAAGATGTATAAATGGTCTTTGAAACTATTCAGTAATGGTGCTTTCAAATTGCAACACACATTAAATATTAAAATCACCTGTATAAGAAGGGGCAATTTTAAATATATTCCAAAATGAAGCTTTTTACAGATTATAGCAAACCTTGAACAAAATTTTTCACTCTGATTATAGCCTTCGTGTTGTAAATGCTTTATATAAAATCCACTTCCACCTTATCATTCAATATTATCTTTACTCCTGAACATGGGAAGATAATTTTGAAATATAATTTAATTTACAGAGTTTATTTTGCACTAAGCTTCTAGCAAAGAAAAAAACTGAAGCATGCCAAAGTACCTACTCAAAGCTCTGACCCTGACATGGAACAGTAAGATCACAAGCATATCAATTTATCATATGGAAATGCTGACATATTATAATTGTCAGAAGTTTATGTCCTATAAGAGAAACTAAAAGAGGCTGTTTAAATGTATAAAAATAAGACTCTTCAAGTGATAAGGGTTCGTTAGGGATGGGGGCTTCCTCCCATCAAGAAGAAATAATTTAAAAATATGGTGTCAGGGAAGGTTATTTTATTCAAAGTATCAATAAATCAATATACTCAATTATATTTGGATTTTCAAATAAACTATTTATATAAGTAACAATAAATAGGGATCAGAAATCAAGATTTAGTGGGCTGGGGATTTAGCTCAGTGGTTCCAGCACCTGCCTTGCAAGCACAAGGTTCCTAGTTCAATCCCCAGTAACCACATACAACAAAGATAGGTGTGGTGACTCACTCCCACCAGCAATCAGTACCACATACCACAGTGCTGGGCATGGTGGCTCATGCCTGTAATCCCAGCACTGCGGAGGCAGAGACAGGAGGATAGCTGAGTTCGAGGTTGAGTTCAGGACCAGCCTGAACAACAAAGCAAAACTTTGTATCAAATAAATAAATAAATAATAAAGATTTAGTTTTCTGTATAAAATGATAAAATCAAGTTTTTCATCCCTATGGCTCCTTTCAGTTTTCCCTTCAAATTATAAAATTTAACACATACATGCTATGCAAACTTTGGAACAGGAAGTGAATAGTGGAAGGCCTATTTCTTTTTTGTTTCTCAAGTCACAGTCTCCCCATGTAGTTTGTCTCAAACTGGTGATCCTCTTGCCTCAGCCTCCCCAGTACCGGGGGTACACACTTGGCTGACAATTTCTATAGGCCACTTAGCTTCTTTGATCACTTATATCTTGGCATTCATCTCTTTAAAATTCCCCACACCCTTTCATCATCTTTAAATGTTGAGACCTCCACATCAATTAACTAATATCATAATTTGGGTAAAATACAAGACAATCTTTCTGCCCAAAAATGAAATTGTGTTATTTATATAATGGTGTGAAATACTAAAACACTTTCCATGAAAGCCCAAATCATTTACCAAAATGGTAACATAATTTTTAAAAAGTAATGTCCATTGATGGATCATTGGGTGTTTTATGCCATGGGCTGAGACCACTACTCTCTCAAATCTTTAAATCACTCTGCCTCTTTTCAAATTAGATCACAACAAGGCCAAACTTATACTGAATCATTTATGAGATTTTAAAGAGTTGAAATATCAGAGATATATATGTGTAGAAGTATTGTTCTGACATTTGAATTTTAGCAATAGGCAATTCTGAGACATTTCAAGTTATGACATTTCCATGTTAATATACACAACAATGATGCTATGAAAAGCCATTTCTCTACCAATACTTGAAAAATTTAAACACTTCATAAACTTTAGAAGCACAAGCCTCTAAGATTTAGATGCACAGAAACAGTCATTACCTGAAAGCTTTAAATGTTTATTCACTGAAAAGTGCACACTAAACATTCATTTACATTAATCTTTGTCATTTGTACATGGGAAAGACAAATGTTATTAATCCTTTTTCAGGCTGCTTGGATCTAGTTTAACTTTCTTTTAATTTCTCTTGTATAATATAACAGTCCTGCCATTACGTATAGGCAATTTAAGTGTTTCTCAGGTGTTAATTATTACATTAAATAAAATACACCTAAGTATATTTACTTTCCTGAGTAGCATGAAGGTCAGTTAGCTATAACTTTAAAAGAGACTAAAATGAATCACTCAAGAATGAGCATAATGGACAACGATTATCTCCTTAAATTCCAAACTAAAATGTTGATATAGACATATGAGGATTTCTAGAAGAAACAGTAGATATTTTTTTAAAGATCAAAATAAGTAGGGTAATAATCAAGAACAAAATGTATAACACTTTCAAGCTGCAAATTAACAAGTAGATACTTTTCTTTGAGGTTAACAACAGCTATTTATTTATCTAAAAAGTTAATACCTGCTCTTAAATCAATATAAGGTCAGTATCAACAAATCTTGATTGGAACTTTCTATCTTCTCACATATAAATATTTTTAAATGGGTAAAACTGTGTTGGAAAAACCAGGAAACTGAAGTTATGAAGACACTCATACAAAGAACAACTGGGCCAAGGTAGTTTAAAATATATTTAAAAAAATTTTCCTGAGACATTGACCTTTACATATGTATCTTAGTGTGACAATTTGAATAGTTAAATAAAGACAGAAATAACTGTTATTTACATAGAATGTGTAGTGTATTTTTCTAACATATTTGACAAATATGATGTGAAATAATTTTTCTAGAATAGACTGTAGGCACTATTAATTCTAAAGTTTTTTTTAATTATAAAATTAAGTAGCAACATTTTAGAAAATACAGAAAAGAAAAATTTATCTGTGATCCCATTATTATTTATAACCGTTACTATTGTATGATATTATATTTTTCTAGATTGAAGAAGGAAAAATATTAACTCATTCTTCTAATAAATAAAATAGCCTATTTGTTCCTATACATCTTAACGAAGACACAGAGATGCAGCCCATGAACACTGGGATATGTCCCCATATATATAAAATATTTTCTATAGTCTGGAAGTTAAAAGTAGTCAAGTAAATGTTCATATTGTTATTTTGGGGATTAATGAGAATATGCAGAAAAGGAAAGGGAGGAAGAGGAAGAGAAAAAAGAAATAGGAAGTGAACATGCCAAAACCATTTACTAGAGCCAAACGCTGGGCAAGACATGTTCACATAGACATGCGTCTTTACCAGTCAAGAAAGGAAAAATTATCTGCAGTGACTATAAGGCCAGGCCAACTCCATGGCAGAGATGACGTGATACTCTAGGGACCCCACGAATATGGAGGTGGCTTTTATTGGAATGTACCTGCAAAGTAAATATTTTCAGAACAGTTTTAGATATACAGACAAATTACACTGATAGTACCGAGAATTCCTACTTATGCCATAATCCAGAGGTGCTGCAATGAGTGAGCCAATATCGACACCTCAAGAAAGATCGGTGCATTATCTGTGCTTCCTTAGCTTTTGTCTAAAGCCTTTTTCTGTTTCAGGATCTCACCCAGGGAGACACACACTCAGCACCATGTCTCTTGAAGTTCCTCTTGGCTGTGACAATGTATAAAACCACTTAGTAATGGAATGCCTAAATTTACAGTGGTAGCTATTTTCAGCACTCAGATGGAAGCACATAGAGCAGAATTATCTTTTATTTATGGATCTAAGGAATATAAATAAATTTGAGAAGTGAATGAAGATAAAGGCCTGGTAGAAAACAAAGCCAGTGATATTAGACTCCTTCATGGATCTATTAAGAGAAAGAGACACCAGAGAAACAGTTTTGTCTGTCATAAACACTGTCAGGTTACGACCAATGACCTAGTCCGTCAGCGACCAGTTCCTCCTGCACCATCCCACCACACTGTCCAGGGCCAGGGTTTTAACTGACTGCTTGTGGTGAGGCTGAGAAGTGAACAAGAACTAGAGTCTGTTCTGCCTTCATTTAGTGTTAAGGAATTAGAGGTGGGCATTCAGTCGCAACTACATTTCCTCTTCTGCCTTCATCTAGAGGGCACCATTAGATAAGGCAGCTGTTGCCAGTGAATGGAAGCACAATCAACAGAACTTTAGGGTGAGTGTGTCCTCTCCCTTCTCTCTGTCTGGCTGCTGGGAAAATGAAGAGGACTTCAAGCTCTGTTCAGGGCAGAGGCAGAAGGTTGAGAGACCCTGGGTTTCTGAATCACCATGTAGAGAGGCTGTCTGCTCATTCGGAAAACTTGCATTCCACTATTCCCAAGTTAGAATTAAACTTCACTGTGAAAAGCCCCAGGGAACTGGAGTTTATTTTTTTAATAGCTGCTAGTACCACTATGCAAATGAATACAAACTAGAAACTAACAGTTACTGAGCACCTGTGACAGCCTTAAGATTGTGTTGGTGTTTACAGAGCTTACCTCATCTATCTCTCACGACAACCTCGGCCTAGGAGATCTGCAAAGATTCTTTTTTATTAGGAAACTATGACTAAAAAAAGCTAAGGAATTTGCCTCAAGCCTTGCAGTTATTAAGTAGCAGAATCAAGATTTGAACCCAGATCTGTCTAGCTGCACAGCTCTACAGATATTCCATTTTGCTTCTCTGCAGGTGAAAGACAGGTGATCTGACTTGGCACATGAATTAAAAAATAATTTCTATACATTTCTATGTGTAAGTCTTTTTATCCTCAAAGAGAACAAAAATTGAACATGTGTTCTCCCTAGTTTTTATGTGAAAGAACTGAACTCCCAATTTAGAAGGAGTAGGTGTGAGACGATTAGTTCGTTTGAATTTGTTAGCATTTTTCAGATCAAGACAACGCTATACAAAAATGAAGAAGAAAAAGATACTTCCACCTTTGTAACCTGCTGATAATCTTACAGTGTTTAATTTGAGCAGAGTCCAGCAACTTACCGAGGGCACGAAAGAACTGTTGCTCCACAAGGTTTACAGTTAACAAAGGAGAGAACAGAAAGACTTACTTGTTCTCACAACAGTATGAATTTAAAGAACTATACGGGGTGTGCATTCTACAGGAAGCCCAAGTAGGAAGAAAAATGAAGCCCTGTACCTTGCACACAGCAATAAAAATGAGGGGATTCATTGTAGTAACAAAATTCACAGCTGGCAAGCAATAGCAGTGAGGCAATAAGATATTTGGTCCATCTTCATGCTTCTCTTTTAGAGTCATGGTGTTTTTTACAAAAGCGTCTCCTTTTTATATTAACAAAGTCACTTTAGTCAATCACTTTAACTTACCTGCATAAGAAATTTGGAAGACTTTGTGTAGAGTCGTCTTTACAAAGTCCTAGGCTAACAAACTAACACCAGTCAGAAAAACTAGGGAACCCTTTAAATTCTGTCAGATTTTTTTCGCTTCTTTGCTTTAATAACAGGTCCTCATCATCAAGAGAGCTTCAGAGAGCATTGAGCATTACAGGTAATTCAAATATTTGCTAATCAGGAAGAGGAAAACAAAGACTCAATTCATTCATGAAACTAAATTAGCAATTAATATCCATTCTTGGTGAAAATGGGTGGCATGTCGGGAAGTATTCAGGGGATCAACACAGTCAACCTCATCAAATAATTTCCATTTCAGATAAGTTAGTCTCTATATTTATAAGATGAAGTAAGAGATATATATACAGTCTAAGTGGGACTTCTACTATCTGTATTCCCTAGAGGTATTTTATCAAGATACTCAGGCTTATGGGGGATACTTTATATTTCAGTTACTTCAGACAGCGCCAGAGTCTGTTCCTTCCTAAATAATGTAAAATCAACTTCCTGTTTCAGGGTGGGTTGCTTTCTCTTTTATCTTATTTCCAAATGCAAAGTTTTCTAATAATACTAATACATAACAACATTTTTTCTTGCTATCTCAGAGATGAACTGTGGCCTCATCCAAGTCTAATGAACCCAATTCAGAATTTTAGGGTCCCCAAATTATGGACTGAATAAATGTTAATGTTCAGGTTTATTTAGGATACTATTTAAGGGTCATATATTCCAAATAACCTTGAAAATGGAAATAGAGAAAATTAGTACCAACGTAAAGGTCTTCTGTGTGAATGCAAATATCAACCTTTGAATGTAGCCCAGGATCTTAGGCAAGTGAATGCAATAAATCCACAAGAAATGGCAGGACTGCCCATCAATATGCTTTCTTTTTCCTCCAAAAGGGACAGTTTTTAAAAGCCTTTTTCTTTGTTTGGCTTTAGGATGGGTTCTTCTTCTCTTTAAATAAATAGATATTTATTTAACTATCACTTAGAGTTTATATCTTAAGATGCAAAAGGGCGACACAGTGCGATAGATGAATGCTGATCCCCATGATAGCCTCTTTGATAATAACTTTACTTGGAAAAAACGTATTCTTCAATAAAAAAATTATTTTTTAATGTTAACTTTGTTCTCTTGTGGTAACGTTGGAAAACACTGTAGCCCAACAGGAAATACAGACGAAAGCTTCAAATGTACAGCACACAAAAAAGCCATTTTTAAAGCTCATGCCCATCAAGTTTTCCACTTGATATAAGTCGTACACAAAGTCTTAGTCCAATGTGAACCCATACTGTGAAAATTCTGAAGCACCCACCTTAGAAAATTCTGTTAAATACATAAACACCACTGAAAAGAAAATTTCTGGGCACTAAAAGTCAAACTCAAAGGGAAAATAAACCTGATTAAAAAAAAATCCCAAAGATAGTTACACAAGTACAGTGCAGCAAGGTCGTAAGCTTAACCGTCCTTCACTGTAATATTTGAAAGTAAATTGGCATTTTAGCCATCTGCTTTGGTCGTAGTTCTTTTTTTTTAGCTCACAAAGATGCAATGGAATAAGGATGGCTTCATGCGTATCTCACAAGCCAACTGAGAAAGTGACAGGTGTTATGGGGTACAGTACTTTTAAAAACGAGTATAATACTTTTTAATGGATTAAAAATGAACCATATGAATTCACTTGGACCACCAAAAGAGAAGGCTCTCCAAATGGGGTTTAAATAACATCCTTTCTCTACCATTGTGAAGCTCACCAATATCTCAGAGAACTTCATAAATTTAAGTATGGCTTGATGAATACATTTTCAGATCATCATCCCCAAACAACCTCCTCTATTCTTCCTAGAAAATAATCATAATTTTTGAAATAGATGACCTTTATATCTTGTAATTATAATGTAAATAACTTTTTTAGCAACAGGGTAGACTTTTAAAAACTCTTAGGCCATGAGCCAATAATTCTCCTCAGCATTTAAAAAAAATGTCTATTCAAGTAGAAACATCCTTAAGATTCTGAAAACATTCTGCCTCCCAAAATAATGAATAGAGAAACTTGTTCTAGCAATAACTTTCTGGGTCAAAAAGTTTAAGATTTCTATAGGAAACTACTTTCTCTAAAATATATATGGTTGAAAAAAAATAGACAGTTAATATTGACCCAACTGTATAGATTTATTTTTACTCCCTAAATTGCAGAATGACATTGTGTTAATTTGTTATATCTTCACTAATTGGGACATAGCAGATGACACTGCCTTCCTGAATAATAACCTGTGCTTAAATGAAACCATCTACACTAATAATTTGAATCTGGTCATGCACATAACCTCCTCCCTTGCCACTTCTGCAGCCTTGTAATCCAAGTTTGTTGAATGAGTGAAATACAATCCTTTGCCTTTTTTCACATAATCTTCCACCACTCTCACCAACATCAGGGATCAGAAATTCACTCATTATCAACTGGGCATGGCTCTGAGGGCAAGAAACACACAATAAATGATTTGCATCTGTTTTCTCCGGTCTTAAAAATGACTATCCGTGTACAGGGCAAAATCCAAACCCTGATGTTTGCTGTAGGAGATGTTGGCTCAGTTTCAATGTAGGAATTGATTCCTTTTACTGTGCCTTGTTTTACCCAATAATCTCTTCTGTAGATTACAAATGAATGTATTTGATTATTTATATTTTCCAACTAAAATACCACATGCTTAGCACTCAAAAGAGAAGCATACATGGTGGGGAGGGTGATGAAGTGATGACAGAGGCAATAATGGTGAAAAGGAGGAGGAAGAGAAAGAGAAGAAAATGCCAGTATATGAGGTATGACCTAAATATACAGTGAATGTCTATTAAACTATTAATATAATTACACATATTGCCATTAATTTCCCTTAAAATACATCTCCTCACTTTGAAAATACTCCATCATGCTTGACACTTTCTAACACAGTTCTAGAAAGTCTCTTTCATGAGTGTCTTTAGCAGGTGTGACCAAAAATACAGTGAATGATGCCACAAAGTGCCGTTCACCAAAAAGGCAGGCTTGTGAAAACACGACAGCATCTCTTCACCCTATATTCACTAAATCTGGTGCTGTGTAAATTCTGGCTCATTCCCAAAGTGAAAATGACCATGAAAGGTAAATGTTTTGAATCAGCTCAGGACATCCAGGCAACTGTAACAGCACAACTGAAAATACTGTATTCACAATAGAGGACTTTCAAATTGCACCCAGAAGTGCCAAGAAGGACAGGATATGTGTATGTGAAGTGACAGTAAATATTCTGAGGGAGATTAATGGCATTGTGTCTTTTACTAAAATAAATTTTAAACATTTTAAAGCATTAACTATATTTTTAATTAGATTTCATATTTGGTAGGAACTACTAAAATGATAAAATGATTGTAAGGTCAATAAGTACTTTGTCTAAACAAATACTTCCCAGGCTGGCTTAAATTTCTAAAAGGGATTGACAGTGAATTGATTAAATAATAATAATAAGGTGGTTACAAAACATCAAGAAGCAAAAGATAGACTGTGATGTTTCCAGTATTGTATTCTTACATGGTTATTTCTATATAACCCCAGGAGAGGCTTAGGAAAATTCTATCAGCAGTTTAGTCAAGATTTTGAGACAAAGATATAAAGGAAGTTATGTTAGTCAGCTTCCCATCACTGTGACAAAATGTCTGTGACAATGAACCTATAAGAAGAAGGGAATTTGGAAGGTTTTACTTCATGGTACTTGGCACTGATGCTTTTGAACCTGAGGCAAGACAGTTCATGATGAATGGGAGTGTGTGACAAAGGAAGCTGCTCACTTCTCAGTGAGAAAGCAAAGACAGAGGGAAAGAGGGTTCAGCATCCCCTGCAAGGCCACACCCCCAGGAACTAACTTCCTCTCACTAGGCCCCACCTTTTAAAGATTCCATCATTTCCAAATAGCATCACAAGGTAGTTAACAGGGACATTCAAAATACAAACTACTGTAAAAGTCACCTCAAATTTTAAATGTATTTATTCAGACTCTTTTTAAACTTCTGAATAGGAAGCATATTTTTCTTAATTAAAAAAATTAAGCAGGTATCATTATTGATTGTTTTTCCTGTCAGAATTAAAAAAAAAAAAAGAGCTAGGTAAAGTAGAAAAACAAACTGGTAGAAATGAATTAGTAAAATGCTTATCTGTTTTACAAAAGAAAAAATACTCCATATGTTTCTACAGCTAACTCTGTTAAGTCAGAAGAATTCAAATTTAAATTCAGCAACCATAACAGCAAATATAATCTGAACATATCATGCATAACAGGCTACAGAAAGTATATTTCTAAAATGGAAAATGTTGGATGTTTAAAATCTTATAATAAAGTACTAAAATCACAAAATTAAAGCAAAACTTGCATTTTTATATTTTAAAGAGATAATTATCATAGAAAAGGATTGCTCAAGGATATCCATAATCAGAAATATAAGGAATCTCCTCAGCAAGTCAACAAGAAAGTCTGAATAAAAAGAAAAATACTTTCCTGCATTGTTTGTTTTGGGGAAGTACTGAGTACTGAGTCCAGAGTCTTTGCACTGAGCTATATTTCTAGCCCCTTATTATTTAGAGACAGGGTCTCACTAAGTCACTAAACTGCTCAGGTTGGGCTTAAACTTGTGAACCTTCTGTCTCAGCCTCCCAGAGTGTTGGGATTACAGGATACTCTCCTTTATGCAAAGAACTTATAAGTGCATAATGTTGGCATGCTTCTAACTCAGAAAGTGTCTTCCCATTTCCCTAATAAAACAAGATAAATTATAATAAATGTACCATGGAAAAAGGTAAAATACTAAAAAATAGGGATAAAATGTTCTTTGAAAAAAGTAAAGCAGAAGGATGAGTACCTCTGGGTTACTAGCTAGATTACTAGCAATTCAAGTTACTGAGTGATACCTATTCATATTTTCTTAAAGTATTATATGTAAGCAATTACTACAGTTTCTAAAAAGATCATCTTTATATTGATTGCCACCAATATTTAGATTGATAGGCACATAAAATTTATTATTTTACAGGAGGTAGTTGTTAATTTTGTCTAGTTACCTGCTCAATTTATGGTACATATGTAGATAAATATATACATGTACTCTATATAACATTCAGTAAAATAACTCACCCAGGTCAAATTAAAAAACCACTAAAGGCTAGCCCTGTAAGATATGCACTTTGCACAACTTTAATGTGCATATAGCTGGTCCTGCTAAAACATGGATCTGATCAAGGAGACCTGAGGTGGGACTCAATAACTTGTATTTCTAATAAGTCACCAGGAAATGCCCAGGAGATGTGTTAAGTCTTGATTCCTTCTCTGAGGAACAAGGACCTAATGTTTCCTCTTTAGACTGAAACAAAATTAACCAAAGTGACAGTGTATGTTTATACTGAGTACTTCCCTGGAAATAATTAGAGGGTATTTTTGTGAGGCAATTTCTAAAACTTTTCTTTCTTATGCCTGTCAGGAACTCTAGGAAATGGGTATCACTGTCAGTAAAATGAATATAAATGTGAATTTTAGCCCAGACTTATCATCACAGATGTTCATTATTGTCAGGCAGATGGACTGGCCACGTCTGATCTGAATAAGGTCCTTCCATGTACAAAGTACTGGTCCTCATTTGTTTGGTGATGTCCTTATGGAAAACTCTTTGGGAACTCATGCCAATTGTTAAAAAAATCATAATAAATTCAAATTCTTACTCCTGAATACCTCTTAAAGTGGCTCACAATTGCTCTTCTATCTACACCATCAGATTTCCATACCAGTGGCTTCAATTGGCCAAGGACCAAAGTTTGGAAGTAATAATAAACTTCCAAACATGTCTCTGTTTCAGCTCTTTTGCCCACTGACTCTACAATTCTTATTCTCCACAGCTCAGAACAGGCTGCTTGGCTGCTGGGAGCCCTTCCAGAGTATCAGAGTACTGAGAATGCAATCCAGACTCTGTCCCAGGCCCCAGGTCCCACCAACCTAGTCTTCACCCTAAGCGTATGCAGTGCTCTGACTCACCTCACCTTTATCATTCTGCTCTTCCCTCTCAAACACCGCAGAGCCTTCTGCCGTCGTGGAATAGTCTGTGCCACATAGTCCTATTTGTGGGATCTTTGTGCCATTAAGTTCTCAGCTAACATACTGAGCTCTTCAAGGTGTCTCTCCTGACAAGCCCAACTTCATAGCCTTCAGCAGTCACCCTTTAATGCCTGCTTCATGTAGCCAGATCTTAAATGGTCTTCTTTTCCACTTATTAATTAGTTTAAAAAAATGTCTGTTTCATCCTGCCCATTCCCTTCCCCCAACACCTAAGCTGCCTGAGAATAGACATTTAACTTCTTTCGCTTAGTACCAGCACACAAATTTTCCATAGTTTTAACATAAATTATGGGAAATGGAAATCAGCAAATGTGAGAATATAAATGGTATATTCTGACTACAAAAAAAATCACTTTGGGAAAATCCATGTATGTAGAATCCATTCATATTTTAGTGCAGTCAACTGGCAAAGTATATAGAGTCAGATGGTCTGACTGTACTATTTTCTAGCTTTTAAGTGTGAAAAAATGACTTAATATCTATGTCATTTTTTAAATTTGTACAAAAGATATGGTGAAGATTAAATAAACAAAGAATGTAAAATCCTGGAACAATATGTGACCCTGGTCAAGCACTCATTAAACATTGTATACTATTTCATATGTCCTCACAGTAGCCCACACAAGCCCTGTGTTAGGACAAAACACTCCTGCATGATAGGAAGCTAGCATCTCGCTATCAAGAGAACAGAGACCAAATGTGAAGCCATGGTCAGGTGGCTGGCAGTGACTATCAAGGCCAAGAGTGCCAATATGTAGGCTGGTTGTTCAAAGACAGTGAGAATAGGGTCAGTAAGTGGTACAGATTGTGACCCAAAGACAGGAGACCACTGTACAAAGAAATTCCCTCCTAGCCCTAGAGGCACTGCTATGGGTGCACAGCACATCTGGAATGCAGGGTGGGGCAGCCATGAGGTTTTGTTGCTTACATAGTGAAAAAAGAGAGTGAGCCTTGCACTTCTCTTCCATAGAAATTATTTTTCGGCCTACTTTTAAACCTTGATTAGTTTTATGTTTATTATTTTCTGCAACATTTATTTCAGAGAAAAGAATCATAATTTCAGAATAAAGGGCAGATGCCTCAGAGCTTTATGTCTCTGAATTCAATCTATCTAGTTATTGCCAGAAGTATGCCTGCTAGTCACTGAAAAAAAAAAAGTCATATTTTTATTTAAAAAAATTATAAAATAAGAACTTAAAGTAAATGCCAAATTGAATCAAACCAATACTATGCCACCAGCTAGTGTTTGGCCTATTGGTAGAATCCAAGAAATTTTTATTAAAGAATCTGATAATTGATGTCAGTTTTATGATGTAATGTCCTAATATCAGCTCTTCAGTCCAATGTTATATAGTCTTCTAACTGTCTCTTTATTAAATGGTGCTGTTCAATTAACTTCTAATTTTATCCATTTTCTCAAAAGGAAAGGATCCATAAAAGAAGCTTTATTGGTATTCAACTTGGTGTAGTGCAGGACGCAAATGGCACTTTAAAAAGTAATGCATTCATTCTGGATATCTGATCTTCTGCTCACAGTCATCTTGAACAAACAATAACTACCCACTTACCCAAATAAGTTTTTAAAAAGCAAGAATTTTTATAAAATGAATTTCCTTATTCTTTGGGAAGACACCAGAGATCAAACTAATAAGCATTCTATCCTATTCTGTCTTATCCTCTACTTTATTTCCCTTCATTGTATCTGCCAATTATGGTCATCAATTTAATAAACAAAAACAGTTACATATTTTTGTTAAAATCTATTAACTCTTTTTAGAATTAACCGCTTTTGTTTGCTAGTGGCAATTTATAAAAACGGTAAATTTTGGAAAGCCTTTTCTCCTTCAAAACCACCTTCAGAATGGGTAAAATCAAGAGTCAAGTTTTCATTTTGCAAACATAATAGCACATACAAAGAGGTGAGGTGATTTCTCAAAGCTGTACAACTGATTAAAGAGACAGCACGTTCCTCGACATTGTGGCCACGTAGAATTTCAAAAAGCATTCCAGAGATCCCAAAACAGGGCTGCTAATTGTGTTATTTTTCAAGTAAGGGAAAAATATATATTTATAGCTTCTAATATTGCTGACATATTATACAACTTACCTTTTATTAACTACAATAGGAAAAATCATCATAAAAGAAAACGTAGCTCTTAAATTAATAAAATGTGCTCTATGAAAAATTCACTACATTCTACTTTCCTCAGTTAGCTGTGGGACTGCTGAAAATTCCTTTGGTTCAAAACTAGTTCTCAGACAATACAATACTTGGACGCCATTTCCCTCTTTTGTGTTGTTCCAAAATTCCTATTACTTTGTCCACATCTTCTCCTACTTGTATTTCACCATTTTTTAAGAAGAACCTAATAAATTGTAGGTGTTTTTTGTCATTGTTTTTCCTGGGGGTTGGGGGTATAGTTTAGTGGAAGAGCCTAGTATGTGTGAGCCCAAAGTTTGATTTCTAGTACCAGGCAAAAGAAAATGTTCTTCATTGTGGAAGATGTTCTTTTGCTGCTACTGGCACAAAATGATAAGAGCTATAAATTTACACATAACCAAGACACAGAGCTGTGACTGACTAAATGTGGCAAGGGTGAAGGCTGGAGGGACGCAGAAAACACAGGAGCAACATGGTGTCCACCACAACGCACTGCCTCTACATTGCTTTACTGAGAAGACAGCAACAAACATTTGATCCATGTCTTCTTTCCTCATCTACTTGCAAATTTATCCAAGAGAATGAGTTAGCACAATGACTCCTATAGACAGGTGCTATACTACACCTGTTCTTAATCTCCAGAAGACTTATTCTTATACCTCTTCTCAGACTGGTTTGTGGTCTGCCAGAAGTTCCCCACCCTTATGTGATAAACACCTAATTTTATAAGACTTCATAGTTAATCTGCCATTATATTCTGTATACCAATATATTCACACAACAAAAGCATTAACTATCAAACTCTATTTAAGAAACATGGTCAAGACATGGTCTTCTGTTATACATGGTCTTCTTTGATGACTTCCTTTAGCTTTGGAAAGGAATTACATGGAAGTGAAAGAGGAAAAGATACCCAACCTTGTTCCCAAATAAACAAATGAAACCCAGTGATCACTATTACAGCCATACTACACCCACTTCCCACCCAAAACTAGGCCCACCTGGACATTTTTGTCAAAAAAAGTCCCCTGGTCTGGAGATTTAGCTCAGTGGTTCTGGCACCTGCCTAGCAAATGCAAGGTCCCGAGTTCAATCTCTGGTACCACATACCACAATGCTGGGCATGGTGACTCACACCTGGTAATCCCAGCGCTCGGGAGGCAGAGGCAGGAGTACTGCCTTGAGTTCAAGGCTAGCCTAGGCTACAAAGTGAGTTCAGGACCAGCCTGAACCTCAAAGCAAGAGCCTGCCTCAAAAAGCTAAAAAAAAAAAAAAGTTCCTTTACTGATTGAAATGTTTGATACAGACTATGCCACATTCCCTCAGGACTGTCATACTAATATGTTTTCTGTTATTACTTTAATATATACAAATTTCACAACACCAAAATTACTTTCTGTATGATAATTGTATACTGTCAAATGATCAGATGTTATGTATTTTGTGGCACACAAAACATTTCAATATATACCAACATTCCTTACAAATAGTCTGAGATAGGTCATATTATTTCCATTTTATTGACAAAGAAACTAAGGCTTAGAGAGATCATATGATTTGTTCAGTCACCCAAAGAAAACCTAGAACACAAATGTAGTCCTTTGACCTCATATTTATGCTCCTTCCTTTATTCACATTCTTTCTAAAAACAGAACTTTTTAAAGGTGAGCCCCTAAACCAAAAGGACACACAAAGATGATTTTATTCCAGTCATAGCAGAAAGTCAATCTACCAGTAACCTCAGGAAAACTCGGATCTCACTGCTAAAAATCTGTCAAAGTGTGTAATTGTCTCACCATTAATATAATGCCAATTAGTTGGTATTCTTCCTGTTTAGTTTCCTAAAATTCATCACATAAACCAACAACTCTAGAAGAGTCATGTAACCTGGGGAAGAAATACACCGACCTTTCATAAAAGAAATTATTTGGGATCATTTTCATTTTGTTTGAGCTTCCAAAAATAGAAATTTTGGCAACACTAAATTTTTTAAAAAATTGATAGAAATTTTGGTAATCACATTTATTTGTTGTTTATACATTGGGCAAAATCTATCCAAAATACACAAGATAGATTATTTCTATAATTTATGCTTTATACAACAAAACAAAAGTGCAGCTAAAAAATAAGAAACTGGTTAATACTAAAGTATTAATGGACAATAAAAACACTCATTACATGAAATATTTTAAGTAAAAGAGTCTATTTTAAACAGACTAGTCTTAGGAAAATTAGGTATGGGTTTTCTGAAAATAATAACTTATCAACTCAAGCCAAAAGTTTGAGCAGTAATTATCAATTATTACTAGTAAGATTATCATGAATTATCTTCACTGCTTACTATAAATTGTTTTCATATCTGATTATTTTAAAAAATACAAGATCATTAGAAACCATCTCTGGCACCAGGAAAAATAAGCAAAATAAACTTGGTATCATTATTTCTCTGTCTCTAATTCACATCATTTAGATTGATTAAAATGTTAATTTTTACATATGTGAGTGAAGCGAAAAGAAGCAAACAACTGGAGACTGCACGGTGTGCTAGCAATCATTGCGGGTGGGTAAACTGACAACATGTAACTGCATATTAAGACAAATGTAGAATTTAGACAAAGTATTCCATCTCTTTTCAGATGTATACTTTTAAACCTCAGGAACTGTTTTCAGTAGATGTCATGCCTTTTAACTTGAAAAAAGATAAGCGCAAATAAGCTCCCAATTGTCTCCCCAATATGTAAACCACATCTCGGGCTGCTGTCTCTGCTACTCCTTTGAAGTTTCCCTGAAATGTCATGTGTTGTGAAGACTGCTGTGCATAAGCAAGACAATTTGCTCACTCTCAGAATTCTTACCGGTTTCCACTGCTATTTGGTATCCAGCCTCTAGTCTCCGAGATGACCTTTCCAGCCTCTCTGTGTTATCGAGCAGATGTGCCCTCTGAAAAAAAAAAGGGGGGAAAAAATCACACGGCCGTCTACAGTGTTCTTTCTCTGCCTTTAAAAAAAATAATACCTTTGTATTCCCCAATATTTGAGGGGAGGGTCCCTAATCCATTATAGTTCAGTTTTTGTAAATCTTTCAGTATAGGAACCACAACAATGGACAGATTTCCAATCAATCACATTTAGACCGTTCACTTTTTTATTTTAAAAAGAGATGCATGTTATAAGTGGCCACAATGAATCTTACTCTCAAACACTGAGAAATGTATGAAGGCTAGAGCTGACAAGGTCTTTCGGTTTTGGCAGAGAAATGGATAGATCTATGATTTCCATTTGTGTTTATTTTTAATGAAATACTGCCAGTTTTCAAAAACCCATTTGTTCCTTTGATTCCTGCAGGTAGTAATTTTTAAAATGGAACTTTATTTTTAAGAGAGTGCTCCTCAGTTTCGGATGTGCAGCAAATGCCACAGAAAACAACATATGCTATAGAAACAGAATACTAAACAGCGCTTCTAGTTTAAGACAACTAGGGGCAAATATCAAGGAACAAGAGACACATACTTTTCCATTTATACACATACACAAAACTATAGATATACTCCCAAATATATAGCACTGGGTTGGAGGCAAACTTTTAAAACAGTTCTTTAGAATGTCCACTAGAATTCCACTAATCACACACATTTATTTTGAATTGTAACTGATGAAGAAATTAGAGAATTTCTCCCAAATTCTCAGCATCTAAACTTATTTTTCTATATCAAGATTGTGCTATTTTTTAATTTAACTAAACATTAGATCTACTTGGGTTGCCAAAATAAATGTGTAAGTTAACCATGGCTATGAATGAGTAAGGATACATATGTGGTATAGAATCATGAATGTGAATATATGAATATGTGTGTCTGTATATTTGTGTGTTCATGTATATATGTATTTGTATACATTAATGCCTTCAGTCCTCAAACCAATTTTGGTGTCTGGTCAAAAAGAAAGAAAAAATAAATGCAAGTACAACTCCTACAACTTTGTGTTGTTGACAGATGTCACTTAAAATCGAAGAAATGCTTCCTAATAATAATAAAAAAGGAGGTGCCACACACATTATCTGAGTGGCTGTCGAGCGAAATGATCTACCTTGCTCTAATGAGCCCCCATGGATCTTGGAGATGCAAGCTGTATTGACATGCACACTTAAGCTAATACACCTAGACCAGTGCCTCCAAGCTCTAGCAGCCAGGGATGCTGACAGAATATCTCGCTTCCATCTTCAAAGAAAGGAAGTGATTAGTATGTTATCATTACCATTCAAAACGTGATTTCCTTATTCCCTCCCGGCATAGGTGACACATCTGAGATGCGGCCAGACGTTAGAGGCAGCTAAAGCCACATCAAAGCTTTCCTTGAAAATTTTTTTGGGGGAAGGGTGGGGAAGAGAGAATCATTAAAACAATGCATTTAGAACAGAGAGATAGGACCTGATGTGAAGGTCAGGAAGCTGCAGTAACAGTCTATAATAATTAATGGAGTTGTCTAACATACAGTGGGGAAATTAGGAGAAATATTACCCCCTCCTTCTGGGAAAAATCTAAATATATAAAATGGAAGAAGGGAGGAAAGCTTCTGACATCAGGAAAAAACAAAATCTCCGACTCCGTAACCGAGAAAAAGAAGGGACCCTTGTGTGTTTGGCAATGATGATGAGTTTTTAAATAAAGTTAAAACTACTAAACCTTGTTAAAAATAGCTTTTTTACTCCTAATTCTTCCTACATGCAGTTTATAGGCAGCGTAAGGACTGCTCTTTCTTTCTCTGAATATTTTCTACCTTAACAAAGGACTTAGTTTTCAAATTGGCAAATCTCTAAAGATATTTCAATCAGATCTATGAATGCAGGAGTACATTTCAATTTTAATCCAGATGAAGACAGGAGGATTTTTGGTTTATTTTCAAAACAGATTGAATGCCAAATTAAAAGACAATCTTTAACTTACATAAATACAAATGTAGATCCATACTAGAAGTGGACATTCTACTTATATGCTAATATACAATAAAGGAAATAAGCCAAATAAACGTAGGATGATTTTGGGGACTCCAAGGTGATACTGACAGCATGTTTTCTAAAGGCAGTTTTAAAAACTGTGTATTCCTAAATAATGGAAGAAATTCTTCCAGAGGGTTCGATTTTATCAGAGTAAATCTGCCCACAAGAAGACTATCAGTTTACCAGCAGCTTTCCAGCAGGATTTCACTTTGAATTTTGGAACCTCTTCACTTAAGTCAAACTAAAATCAAGTTCTTGTAACAGCTGTGCTATTTACATTGTTCCCTTAGTTGTACATTGCCCCGGTCGCTACAAATGAAAGGAAATGCACTACAGTAGCAGCTGATGCTTTCAACTTGCTCCCACACTCCGTCCCAAACTCATTCTCTCACCCTCTTCTCAGCCCTTTTCAAAGCAGGTGAGTGAATCTGCGCAGAAGCTTCAGACGGAGCTCAACTCGTGTGAGGAGCTGAGCAAAGTGGAGGGCTGAAGATGCGGGGATTCCAACAGCTCCGCACAGGCAGCACAGCTCAGCCCTCTAACTACCGCCTGCCTCCAAGCATGCCCGACTCCGGAACTGAGCCCAAAGAGCATCACAGGAAGCGATGGGGCACACTTTTGTTTCCAAACACAGCACAGCAGCACATTTCGGAATGGATGGCTGGGTGCTTCTCTTAGCACAGAGGTGGAAGCATGAAATCTTGACTACTACTCACTGTATAATTTCCATTAGAATCTCGACTGAGAGGCAGTCACTTCTTAGCAAACCATATACCAAGTCAGTGTCATCACCATAATCTAGTCGATAAATGTCAATGCTTCATCCACAGCAACTAATATACAAAACAGTATTTCAGAAGGTATTATGGTATTCGTTGAATGACCTATTTCTTCCAATTGTAGTTCTATTACAGGGTACAGTTTCCAAAACATGAACCCCAGAAGTATAACTCATAACTTTTTCTATAGGCACAATAAAAGAATCAAGCCGTCAATAGTAATTTTATTTTAAAAGAAAGGGGGACATAATGTTTTCAGCTTTTAGAGTTAAGATTTCTAATTGCACGTCATTCAACTTACCAAAAGTTAAGTCTGACAAAAATATAGTGAGATTTTATTAATCTTGCTCAAATTCAGGAACAAAAGCTTTGTAGTAATGTTTTAAAGACTACTGCTAATGCTATTAATATTTAAATATTCAAATTCTTCACCTAAACACGAACATATGTAAATATATACAGATATTCTACTTTGGAGGAAAATAATGTTGATATATCACCCAGCAAAAGAATAATCTTATACCACAAAACTGCAATTAATTACATTCATTTTTATATACAGTTGACATAAAAATGTAAAATAAACAAAAACAACAAAACAGCAAAAAGACTGAGAAGGTATTTGTGTATTTTCTTTTTCTGTTTATATGCTGCTACAACCTTAAAAAAAGGACATCACTGATACATTTTCAAGCAGAGTTGTTCAAAATCACAATCTATAACTTGCAAGTTAATCTTTGCTTCACTCAGACAGTGACATGCCAATTAAAATAACTTCTAGCAAAATCACAATCAATATAGTCAATCTAAACTTGAAAATAACTCAAAATATTCTGCTTATTATAAGCAATTAGGCAACTTTAACATGACAACACTGTTTATTATTTTATGTCCTAATGGGAAAATAACAACTTTATCTCATGATATAAAAAATACAATTATTCTGTCTATGGAATGGAGTACTGCAGCATATTTGATATGTTTGACCTAATTAGGAAAAAACCCCAATTATTCAGTACCCCTCCTTGATATGAGTATAGGTTTACTAACACTGCTACAAAAATTTGCTAGACCACAAAAAAAAAGTATGGGCTGCATTATGAAGCCAATTAGTAAACTTAGCAAAATGACAACCTACTTGGGAGCTGTTTCCTACAAAAAGGAAGGTGTTTAAGAATGACGGAGGCTTTGGCTATTCTTGTGCATCTACATGTTCCTATGAGCAGGGTGTTTACAACATATCTGTGTTCCCCCAAAAGGAAAGAGAATCATAGTATCTTATACTGAACCTAAAAATTCTGAGTGAGAGAAAGGAGTCTATTCAACAACAAGTTTTGGTAAAGAAAAATCAGAATATCAGAAAATAATTAAACCTTACTTCTTTAAGAAATCAACAAAAATAAAGCAAAGTTGAATAAAGCCACATTCAGTATAGTCTTAAGATATCCTTTATGATTCCTTCTTTGTTTTGTTTTTAAAATATTAACTTTTCCCCAATGTCAACAAAAAGCAATGATGCTTGTAATAAGTGTGACTACGAAACAGCTGTTTTTTAGATGGTTAGCAGATTTTTGAGAAATAAAGTCAATATTTTTTTCTTTGGTAGACTTTTCTGGAGAAACAAATACAAAGATCAACTTCAGATTTGGAAATTCAATTTTATAAGGAAAAGTAGAATTAAAGAGATAAAAAGGAAGCTGGGAAGTACTCACCTCTTCACGTAATTTTATCAACTGCAACATGAATGCACAAAAAAAAAAAGATAAAAAGGAAAGAAATGGCAGGAAAGAAAGATCAGTTGTGTGACAGGATACAGAATTAACATTGACAATTTATCTGTTTACATGTTTAGCATTTAAAAATCACAGACAAACACATTAAAAGAACCTAAACATAGACTACATGCAGAGTTTTTTGAACGAATAAAGATCACTTTCTCTCACTGTCACATTAAACAAAGAGAATAGTGTGAAATTCTCTTTTAAAGTACATCTAAGACACCATCATGAAATAAAGGGGAACGACTTCATAGAAGTCTATATTATAAAGAAAGAAAACAAGTTTACTGCTCCTCTCTTCTAAGAATGCACCACTGAAGAGGTTTTGTATATACAAGTTTTCAGGATGTTGCTCTATTTGGAAACTTGACAACTGATTTCAGATTTTACCAAAAAATGAAAATGTTTAATAGTTCGTGTGTTGGTTGCAATCAGTATTACAAACAATAAGCTATTATGTGAGTATGTGATTGCTTAGTTTGACACTATTTCAACCGAGAATAAAGTGTGCTAGTGTAGACAACATCTGTTTAGGACCCAGTATCGGGACACATTTCACTATTACAGCATACACTGGAGTTAGTTTCTAGATTTTTGTTTTGCTCTCTTTTTGTTTTGTGACTACTGCAGTCAAATGGCATAACTTCATTTTAATTCTGTGTTTCTTCCCTTATCAATTGCCTTCAGCTTTTAAACCGGGTCATCTCAAAGCTGTGAGCTCTCTTAATTCATTTTTTACTGCAGTCTATTTTCACTAAAGTGGTACCAACAACCACACTTTACTTATTTGTATATATCTGTGTCTCTTATGATAACATTTTTATTCTCCGGTATAAAACATTTTTCTATTTGCCTTAAACAGGACACACAAAATAGGCTAACTCTTTAGAAAGGAGAGAAATGATATAATCATACATTGTTTCATCTTTTGTGTTTGACCCTCCCACAAACCACACATACTAAACATACAGTTGAGATTATTACCAGAGTTTCTGCAATGAACATAAACTGAAACTCAGGTTTACCAGATTCTGCGCCACATTCTAGGACTGAAATTTGCATCCTCAGCAGTTCAAGTCTGCAACTGATAATTTTTAAACATCCAAATATTTATAACATCTGTTTTAACACTTGACATACACAGGCCAGTAAATTAAACTATTGCTTTGGGAGAAATGTACTATGAATTGCTCTCTCTACATCTCCCTAAAAGTATCATGTTTACTGCGATAGCATAGAGTTCTCAATACCTAATGCTGTTTTTGTCTCAAATTCAAGGCAAGCACTATACATTCCAGCTTATTCTATAATTTCAATTGTTAAATGAAAGTATTTGAAGTGCAAAAGAACAAGATACAAAACTGGTATGAACCCTTTATGAAAAGAGTGGTTTATTATGTACCATATCACATAAACCATGTGTTTAACAATGGTGAAATTTTTAATATTAGAGTTTCAAAATAGACAAGAAATGGTCATTAATTTTAAACATGCTTAAAATTCTCTCCGCAACCATCCAGGGTCTAGGAGTAAAACACCTCATTATTTCACATGGAAAGTCTCAAGTTCTCCACTAAAGAAGTAAAATTTTAAACTAAAATACCTGGTCTATCACATATTGGAATCTTTCTCTTTGCCACGGGAACATCATGGGAGAAAAAGGCAAACATTAATTCTCAGAAAGAGACGATCTGGGAATTGATCGCACTCTTTTCTTCTGGGGGTACCATTCTTCAGTCGACTATGATGATACTTAAAGGGGCAAAGTTTAAAACTACTCCTCAGCAATAGAGACCATTCGGGGCATGCCACCCTGCCATAATCAATGAGTGTTTAAAAATGCTACCCATTTGTTTTTTCAATAGGTTCCAAACAAAAACCGTTCTATCTTGTTTGTGCTGCATGGCTGCTTTGGCGCTCCACACCGGATTTGTAGCTAAGCTAGGTAATGGGAGAGTTTTTAAGCTTTATCTTTTTTTTTTTTTCTTTTTCAGTTAGGCTGAGAATTATATATTCAAGTAAACAAAAGATGGTCGATTTTTGAAAATTAGCATTGCTTAGACTAGACTGTAAGTAGTGATTTCTATTTTATCGAGTTATTAGCTTCATCACGGGCGACATAAAAGTGTGCAGTGCCACAATGTTGAGTTAAGATAATCAACATCTTTTTTGAAACAAAGATTTTTTTTCCCCCAATGTAGAATTTGATACAAGAGGTAATCTGTTTCTTTGTGGGCTGAAAAAATCTGGTTTACGCTGGTTTGAACCAGTGGAATCTCTTGTGGTTAAGCCTTCTGCTGTGACTGAAATCAAAACCGCACTGCAGAGCGTGTGAGGGCCTGCGCGCGCGCCTCTGTGTGTGAGGCGTCATGTGACCCCACAACTACCGAATTTTTTTTTTTTTTTTTTTTGAGCTGATAACGGCACTGCCGTCTCTGTCCGCATACAGATAACGAATAAATGCTGAACTCTATTAAACGCCCTTTACACATTATCGTGGGTCGAACACACAATTTTCTGAACTTATGATGACAGTCTATTTATTTTGCTATAAACCCTCAGCACGTAACGAACAGATTTGTGCCTGGTAATGATCCGCTCTGCCAGGGCTATATGGAATGATACCGACCTTCTTTAGATCTTGGGGAATTAAATTGACCGACTTCACCCCCTGGTCTGTAGCTGAAGTTTGAAACACTTTATGCACAGCAAGCCCAAATCAAAACTTAAGAGAATCTCATATTTAAAAATTAAGGAATCATTATCTGCTAAATATTGCTTTACCACAAAAATTTCCACACATTTGGAACTATCCTACTCTTTGTATATTTTTTGAATCTTCTGTATAGGATTTACTCCGTCATGAATCACACAATTCTGCATATGAAACTGTGAAACTAATAGAGCTCTAAACTAGAGCTCGGGACATTCTATTTGCCCTATTATTCTACTCCACTACGAAAAGTTTTATGATTTTATTCTACAAGTTGGTTTCTTTCTGTTTTGAAAATGATTTTCATAGAAAGAAAACATGCTAAGAATATTAAAGTTTACATTCCCAAACAGCATCATTCCATTGAAGAATTCAACTCTCTCAAAGATACAAAATGTTATGATGTTGAATGGCAAATATATTTTTTAAAAAACCGATCGATTATGCTTAAGACATCAGTCCTTAGAAAACTTATAACAAAGGTGAAAACTAGATAATTTTGCCCCTTTCTTGTGTCAAGAATGAGCTGTATTTGAATGAGACAGATATGAAACAAATGAATTTATACAAAGCAGTTAATTTATCATTAAATGAAATGTGTATTGTATGAGAGAACTAATGAGGTATTTGAAAAATTTTAATTTTCTGAAATGTTCACATTTCTAACCATCATATATATTTTTACACCTAGGAGTTAATAAGGTAAATGTTTATGTATATAAATTAAAGTTAATTGGAAGATTATAATCACATGTATTAACAGGTTTTAGATGCCAAAAAAACTGCATTATAAATTGCCAGTTGAGAAACAGTACTGATTGCACTCCTACTTGTCTACATCGCCACAAAGAAAC
Organism: Petromus typicus; assembly: GCA_004026965.1. NCBI lineage: Eukaryota > Metazoa > Chordata > Mammalia > Rodentia > Petromuridae > Petromus > Petromus typicus. The sequence continues at coordinate 36,180 of PVIR01000663.1, read as the reverse complement.
TACTATAGGCTAGATGTGTATAATGCACTGAAAATACCTGATCAGCACTTAGTTTTTCCTGGTTGTGACCATTCCTGTTGATTCTTTTATTTTCTCTTTCCTTTATATCTAATTTAACTGAAAAATATACTCTAATTTCAAATAAATGAATATTGCTAATTTTGACTCATTTTGTTTCTTCTTAGATTTTACTTGTATGTAAAAGTTTATTATAAATATTATATGAACAAGCAGCTCTGAAAATCAATTTAGCAATAATTAACTTGAAAGTAAGTTTATTTCTAGGTAGAACATTTTATATAAATTATAGATAATATCTAGAAAAAATCTTAGCTTCTGAGCTAAAAAAAAATTTATGAAAGATCATATTAAAATTTCTTCTTTCTTAAAAGAAAGCTTTTGTTTGGAATACTTAGACTGAATGAATACTGATGCAGAAAAAAAAAGTTATTTTAAGTAACCACACGTGGTTAAGGAGATATTCAGCTTGAGAGATTTTAATTCCTATATTATGACAACTATATGACAAAGAGCCTCACACAAAACTTAATGACTTCATCTTAATAGGGAAATTTTTACTGAACTTGGTAACAAAATATCCAAAAAGTTAAGCATATTTTTTAGAACTTTCAAACATCATTCAATTTTTGACTGAAAAGTTCATGTGAATAATCATCTAACGGTTACATATTCTCACGACTGTAATTTATCATACTCTATTTATTGAAGTGACAGCTCCTTACAACTAAACTTCAGGTTATCCAAGCACTTCCAGCATTTGTAAGTTTGATTTATACAAGTCCAGGGGAATTCTCTGCATAATCGCTTTAAAGTGACAGAAATACAATTTGAAAAACTCAGAAAATAGGAACTCAAATCTATTCTGTGGGATAGTTTTCTTTAGGCATAAAAATCATCTTTATATGTATGTAAGGCAAATATTTTAGACACATAAAATGTCCATTAAGAGAAGTGAACATGGTTTAAAAAAAGATTCCTGTCACAGAACTACAAAATCTATTACAATAAAGGGGTCTGAGTTAGACAGGAACACCCCCTTCTTTTCTGTTTCCCCTACATTAGGCAGTAGTTTCAAATGAGGGAAATATCTATAATATCTATAGCTTTTTAAGGAACTGACATGGGAACTAAGCGTTTCACTTTTTTGCAAAAACGATTATGCATTTTTTACAGTAGATAGGTAAGAAAATTATAATTCATTCATTCATGAGGTAGGAGCAATCCAAATCTCACTTTTAAGAAAGGAGAAAATATTTTCTCTCTCATCTTCACATTATTTAATCTATTCTAAGTAAAACTTCTTCATCACATCGTCCTTTTATGTTTGATGCGCTATTTTTTTCTTTAGCTATTCTCACATTGCAGTCAGAAAAGCTGAAATCCCAACTCAAATCTGAAGGTGTTTACATATCTGAACTCAAACTGATAACATCCACATTCTGGAGGAAGTGAGAATGTTATCAAAACCAACAGTCACCCACGCTGATTTGTCTCTTTTGGGGGGGTAGGTGGAGGTCTTAATCACAGAAGCAGTGCCCTTGTTTATAAAATGAACATTATAGCAGATAGTAATACAATTAGCAAATATCATCCACTTGAAATGGTAAACACAATTTTGTCAACTGTATAATATGTATCAAATGCTGTGTTTCACTGTTATAACTATTGGTTTAACCAGTGATCATTTTAGGTTCAATGCTATTTTGGGAGAGTAGAAACCTTTTTCCAGTACTTGCCAAAGTAACATAAACGAACACATTCAGGTCTTGCTTGCAAAGTTCCCTGTCAACACTCAGTCTGACACTTAAAAAAAAATCATCTCTACACTGAAGTCCTTAAGATATTTCTTTAAAATCATATATATTATCTGTATGAACTTAGGAAGTCTATAATATTAATTCAAAAATAGAAGTAGGACATTAATTAGACTATGACACTGCTGTGTGATCCAGTAAGAGCTGACGGTCAAGTTGTAAGGCCCTTTTGAGAAAAACTGCATCTTATTTTTTTGCCATGCATGTCTTAAATTGCAAAAAAGATTTATCCTATTATTATTATTATTACTATTATTTGACAGAAACAGGTCTCTAACTGGGCATCCAAGTTCCACACTGGTGCCTATAATTTGCATTTTGGTGAATGTATTTTTAAGAAGCTACACAATAGGAGACTGAGCTGCACTGTTGAATTTTGAAAGCTTACTTTCATTTGTTTTGCTGCAAGTGTTGATTTAATTATACTGCATTATTATCAAAGCTGTATTATGTACTTTTTTATTCCTTTTACATGTGTTTGAGGTGAAGACCTTGGCTTTGTCTGCAAACAGTGTGTTTCAAGTTATTCCTTAAGTACTAAATAATAAAGAAAAGAGAAGAAAAGATTTTTTTAAAAGATAGCAGACAGTGATCACAAGGTAAAGGGTTAAATGTAAGATCTCCAAGAAACATTTTGAAGTTGATTAAGACTCCAGCTTTGCATTAAACAGTATCGCTTCCACATGAGTTGCTGCTAATACTGTTAAGGAGCAGCTTGAGAGCCCAGTGTGCCTGTGACCTCCTTCACCCTCCAGCCACCCACCGGGCCTTCCTGATTAGCATTCTACCTGGTTCTCTGAGGAATTCCCATCATCCCCTAGGAGCTCATTCCGTACTTCGTCACTGTAGGCGATCCGTGACCTTTTCTATAAAACAAAACAAAAAGGGAAAGAGCGAGAGGAACGTTAGAAAGTAAAGGCTTCGAAGTATTATTGGTATCAAGGCTTATCATCTCAAACCTCGAGAGCCCCCTAATGGAAACCTATTGGCAAAAATCTGCAAACCAAAGTTGTGTAAAGTTCCCTGAACTTGAGAAGTTTAGTGTAAATTAGAAGTTTTCAAAAATGCCAATGATAAAAAGTCTTGCAATGTGTAAATATTTTACTAATATTCACAAAGGGATCTGAACTTACATATTACTCCATGCACCATCATTTGAATAAGAATATTAAACTAAAAGAAATACAGATAAATAGCTATATATGTATAGAACAGAAATTTTAAAAATTAATATAGAAGTACAGAGGGCCTTTAACACTGTAGCAGGAACTGAACTGTACCATTTACTGTTTTTAAAATCTCTAATTCTAGGGTAAAAATTATATCTCTAATTCTACTCTAGAATGTCAGGACTAAGTTAGACTTATATATATTTTTTCACTATTGTGTTATTATTAACCAAAAAACAGAAGATTTAAAAGTCTATCTCTCATCCAAATGATAATCTGAATGTCTAACTTCTCTCTAAATAATATCTCAAGAAAAAGCAATAGCAGTGTGTGTGTGTGTGTGTGTGTATGCATGTGTGTGTGGTAAAGTAAATTAAGTTTCCCAATCCAAGTAAATAATGGCAAAGCAGGTTATGAGTCAACCTTACACAATTCCAGCAAACAAAGATAAGTTGACTATGAGTCAATATTTCATGCACTGTAATTTTTTTTTTACAGGAAATCTACCCTTGCCTATACAGTCAGAGGGACATGTCTGTAATACAAGCAATTTGCAAATTATCTAAATATACACACACTTGGAAAAACTAAAAGGTTCTAAAAGTTAGTTGTAAAACTAGAGTGTGGCCCTTAGTTTCTATTTCATCTTTAATATTTCAGACCTAAATTCAAATTTACAGGTTACTGCTTTGTTACATTTTCTGCATCTGAAATAATTAAGAAAAAATGATCAATTAAAAGTGATGCAGAAGGGCAAGTGGAGAGCAGTAGAAAGGGAGAAGGAGGAATAGGTAACAGGATTAAGATACATTAAGTTCATGTACCAACTTCCCAAAATACCACCTCCTCCATCATCGTGTATTTTAAAAAGCAGGTGGGAAAGAGTCATCTTTTTCTCAGTTTAGGGTCTACGTTTGAAAGTGAAAAGTTCTTACTTGTTCAACTGCAATCTGAAATAGTATCCCAGTTTAAAACAACTATTCATAATCCATGAGCTGAAATTAACAATAAAATTTTAATTAGAGTTTTAGACCAGTGAATGGGTAACCCTGCCTGGCCACACAGAGATTATGACACCTTAAACATAAAATCACATTATACTAGAATTTAAAAGGACTTCAGACAAGAAAAAACAATAAGCTTCAAATTGCTTTCTCAACTGGGGTTCCTTACCAAACCAAAAATCGGAAAATGATATGAGTTCTTCCAAGGATGGAACAAAAGAGAATTTAGTTCCCTACAAATAACGAAGGCTTAGGCTTACAGCTCAGGCAGAACTCAGTTTAAGAAGACTTAAAGCAATATGACTAAAAATCCAGACATCTAGACAACCCCCTTTTTCATAAACAGCAAAAATCAGTTTCATGGAATCCTAAAGATAGTTATGGTTAAACTGAGACTAGAAGTGCAGGGTCCTGACTCACAGCGGAGTGCTCATTCTGCCTTATAAAAATTCCTCCCTGTTCTATTATTTGCTAGATAGTGGAGGAAAAATGTACCAAAATTACAAAATGTTTAAGTATGAAGGAAATAGTGGAATCCCCTTTTGGTTCTGAGTCTGTATCCTATGCCCTACTTTCCTACTACAAATGTATATTTTATATCTTAGCAACAACATTGAGTCTGTAAGTAGATAAATACTGCAACAGTGTTGCAAGGGGAACAAACTGGAGAAGTTGGGTAACCAACCTGAGGTTGGTAAAGACCTCTATAGCAGATATCTTGGAAATTCAAGATTAACCCAACATGTTTATTTGCAAACATACCAGATGTTTTACCACCACAACAGCATATATTAAATCTACTTCTCCTATTGTATTTACTGCAGCTACTGATAATTAAATACTTTTATGAACTGGTATAGAATTGTATTAAAAACGCAAGCCAAAGCTTTCTTTTGCCCAATTGGAGACCCCCACATTAGTAGTTTCAAACTGGCTAAGCAAAAAGTATTTTACAGCATTAAAGGAAGTGAGAACCTTTAAACCGTCTGTGGTATCAGAGCTGCCTTCTTAATTATTCATTTCATCACTATGGGGGACTAAAACATTCCATAGTGGGCAAGAATATTATATAGAGATTGTTTTTTTTTTCTTTTTTTTTACCAAAATACTAACAAATTAGCAGAGATTGTTTAATTACAATATATTTTTTATTTTGAGGTAGTATACTTTAAAATAACAAGAAAATTATAAACATGTATCTCTGAATATCTAATGATTCTTGGATAGAATGTTCTGCTTTCAAAAACCAATAAGTATATAAACATGCTCAGCACTAAAGGTTCCTCTAGAGCAAAGGGTGATCCCTGTAAGTGTCATTCTTTACCGTCAGGATGGCAAAAATTGTTCATTTGGGATGCTTTATTGGATGTAATTATGCAAGTGGTATGCTGAATTTAACAAAGTGTTCTCTGATAGGATTGACTTTTCTGAAAGAATAAAAAGACAACTCATTTCAAATATCAGTACTAGTTTCCCATGAAAATGAACACACAATGCTCAAAGCAACTCCTTACACTTGAGCTTCCTTTTACAAAAATGAATCGAGACTTTCTTTAATGAAAAGCTCTATCTGGATACCCAGCATCAGTGTTTTCTCAGAATTTCTTAAGGTTTGAAATTGTAAGCAAGCTGATTAGATTTAATTAATGCTAATTTAACTTGATTATCACTGAACTAACTGCAAACCACAAAATGTGCAAAACTCCTTCGAATGACAAACTGCTTATTTTATGGACAATTTTCCTCCAAAATATCAATACATTTTGTTGCCTCTTGTGGAATTTTTAAAATGGCTGATATTATATTGCCACATAATACTTTAATTTAGAAGATTCAAAATTAATAAAACTGAAACCTTTATGGTATCTTGATAAACCTAACTAAAATGTTTTTACTTTATTACCAACAGTATAAAGTCTGTACTTTAGCCAAATGCAAGCATGAGAATTTGAGCTGGAAATGTCACACATTCAGCTACAGTTTGAAGGAACCCAATTCATAATGCATTTTATAAATAGTTAATGACTTCTATACATAAGCTAACCAGGCAAATCAAGAAATTGTCAACATTTTTAGTCTTAGTTGTCAGTTACCACTGTCTACTGGTGCTTTCTATGTGGCTCCTGGAGAAGACAGAAGCTCTCTGCAGTTTGTAATCTACTGCAATTTCTGGTCTATACCATAAGGGTGGAAAAGTGTCAACTAAGAATTTGCTATAAACAACAATTCACATGCGTGCATGCACAAAGGTTGTTAAATAGAAGAATGTACCTCAGTTTTAGTTGTGTGCTTTTGTAAAGCATTTTCCTTCTAACTTCTATATACTTCTGTGGACTAGACAGAGATGGACAAAAAATCTACAGAACCTATCTGAACAAAAACTCTGACATTAACTGACTGTTACCCTTGAGGAGTTTGATATGCAAAGTTTCAACGGCAATTTTAAACCAATGGCAAAAATGAGTCAGGTTATAAAAGCGAGAATCTCGGATTCAAAGAGGTTTTCAGTTTTTCATTTGGTAAATGAATAGAACTTTTGCATAATGACTGACCGATTTTCTTAAAGTCAACTTCAAACTGATACACTTATTCAGTTCTGGCTGGAAATCTAGCTTGAAGTAATCTACTTGACCCAAGCCTTAACATTTTCCAACTGAGCTAAATGTGTTTGTGGACAAGCACTACTAAATTAGAAACAAAGTGAATTAATTTATTTTAAACTAATTAAAAACTGTTATCTGTGATGTTGCCCTTTGTATGATTGTATACATGGAACTAAGTGTACAAAGCCAAAGTGAGGATTCTGCAGCCCACCATATGCAAAAGCATAACAATGAAGTTGGTTTATTACTAAAGCATATATGAGAATTTAATTTCCATGGTGTGCACATGGCAAAGCAATTGCTTAAATTGCCTCACCTGGGAATTTAATACAATGTTATCATCAGACCAGCCACATTGTAAATAGATTTATAATGCTTTCCATGTGCTGTACTATGTTGCATATGAATTAAGTAATGATCTGGTATTACAATAAAATCAGCTAGTTCCCACACCTGGCAGACAGGATATTTCACTAAATTAATACCCATACAGCCATATCACAAGGCATGGGAGAGGAGGCCAACTCGAAAGCATTCGACTTGAGTTGACATGGGAAGCAAATTCTCTCTGGGTATGGACAATGTCACTACATTGCTCAAGACAATCTGTTTCTAACATCTGTATCACAGAATTAGGACTTCCTCATTCCCATTCAATTTTGCCTAATTTTCTTCATTCAGTACTTTAATTACTAATCAGCAATCCACAACATTCACAAACACTAAAAAAGCCCTTTATTCTAATCTATGTGCTGCAGACAGCCAAATAATTGATATAAAGTACAGTATGGTTTTGGTAAGTAATGAAAGAACAGCTTGTCCTACTTTCTAATCAAATTGGTCTATAGAAGAAATGGTTAATAGATTTCTTCATAGTTCTAAAACAAATTACACAGTCTGGCCAGACTTTTCCATTGCTGCTACCATGCTTTTCAGTCTCCACATATTTAATAATGCCCAAGGTTACCAGGTGATGCATGTATTAAAAACCGCTATGCTTTCATAGCCAAAGAATTTAACTGCTCCAAAGAATTTAACTGAGCCTGTTATAATTAACACTTTGGGGTATCTATAGACTACGATGAAATTATATTTATTAGTTAGCTAAACAATTGCTGGCCTTTTCTTACTTAATTTATCTGGTTCTAATTAAATAATATCATAGTACTACAATGTCCAGATGGCATTTTCAAAAAATGTATCTATCTTTGGCACAAAGTATCCCATTTTTATCTTCTATTCCTCTCTGGCCTGTTGCAGTATTTAGTTGTACACTCCACACCAGGTCCCAATAAGGCTCAGAAATGCAGGTCAAGAAACTTAAAATTACTTTTGAAGGGAAAATATTAAAAGGAATTTATAAATTTTTATTGCAGTAATCATACAATTTCAACTTTAAATATATCATTCTGCATGGCTGAGATAAAGGCAAAGCAAACTCTAAGATAAATGATCACTTCAAAGTTGTTAAGAAGAAAAGAACAAAGGGCACTAAACACAATAAATAGTGATAATTCAATATGTAATTATCATCAAATTAAGCTCTTTGAATATCTGTTTCTGTATCTCTAAAATATTAAAAATGTGTACTTTTTTCTAGGGCTGTTTTAAGGACTTAAATATTATAAGTAAAGGGAAGTTTATCCCAACATTTTGGCTGTGATAACTTTACAAAGCATGCCCCTCTGAATAGCAGTGGATAATATTGGAGTAGATTCAATAAAACCAGCACCTATATTTGGCTAAGAGTAAAAAATTAGTGCATCCTTCTTTACAAATGATGGGCCAATATATACCCAAACTAGATTTTTGAGGTCCATGTTATTTAACACAACAGTTCTACAACGTTGTTCTTCCCAATTCTTTATTCTATATTACTGCAATTTGGGGTGGTTTCCAAGAGTAAAACTTTACTACAGTTCTTTAATGTAATAAGGGAAAGTAAGTGTCAATCTGTTTCTTCTAATTAATCACTCTACTAAATATGGTTTGGTTTTGCTTCAGGGACTGTTCTTAGTTAAGGTCAACCTCATTTGCTTATAAAGTGCACATGCTACATGCCAACAATACTGTAGCATTAATAAGGGGGAAAATATACTTTTTATCCACTATAAACTCATAATCCATGGACCAATCCAACCCAACAGAGTGAAAATACAGCCCAGTAGCTAAAAAAAAGAAAAGTAGAGTTAGAAAAGCAGGTCATCCTGAGAATGCACAACAATCTATTGTTCTTTAGTGTATAATACTAGGAATAAGATTTGAAATTAATTTTGTCTTTTTGTCACAATTACTTTTATTACCTTTTCTTGTATTTTTCAAACACATTTCTCTAACACTACAAAAACAAAACAAAAGTTTGACATGGATATATATCTTTTGGCTGTAAATAATGAGATAAGTATACCATGTTTCTTCTTTTTAAAAGTTAACTGTAATATCACATATGTATATTGGTAGGCACACAGTAAGGCTAAACATGCAGCACACAACAGACAGATTCACACAAACCCATCCACAATCCACACAGGAGAACTCTACTTAGCCGCACAGTGCCAGAATGGGCCCTTTTTTAGATGAGCACCTTAGACCACACTGTTGCTCTATCACTGAATGATCTGGAAAGTGGAGAGTCTAGAAATCAGAGAACTGTACTTCTTCATTTCCTCTTCTGATGTTTCTAAATTTTATCACGAAATACAAGCTTAACATTAGTGTTTTAAAATGCAAAGTAAGTTAGGTAATACCTCGGTCTTGTTTGCTAGCTTATGTTTATAGTTTATGACTTTTGACACTGCTTTGGAACACAGTGTGGCTATGTCACATGTCAGCTTGTCAATCAACAATTAAGTTACTTCATTCAGAAAATTGGCACCTAATAGAATGTCCAGATGTTGTTGTTAGCATCTGGAATAGTGTAAGTATGCAGCGGAGGAAATTAATTCCTTAAAAGCCTTTCTGAATGTAAAAATAACTCGACTGAATCTCTTTGAAATGAACAAAATGTTTATTATTTTGTTTGCTATTGATATATAAATACACTACACATACCCCTTAGAAAACAGTACTCTCATAAATGAATGCAACATAGCAGATCCTTTGTATATAATTAATTCATACGATTCTAGTTTCCCTATGTCATCTGCCTAGCACTAGCAGGGAGAAGTGATCATTCGCTGAAAATCTGTCAACAACCATCATTTCCAGGGGTCTGGACACCCAAGAATGAATGATCTTGAGGACTTCACATGAGTGACCCTGAGACCCATGGCACACCACCTAGGCTGGGCTACACCCTTGGGGACAAAGTCTTCTGAGCCAGATGAGTGATGTACTGCAGGCCACCAGGCCAAGACAGACCCAGCAGAACAAGGTCAGAGCTCTTTTCCAAGGCTGGCATTCTTTTCTTGATTATATCACCATGACAGCTGGGGTCTTTCTACTTCCATTCCCCAAAGCCAAAGTTGACTGCACACTTAGTTCTAGGAACTAATCATCAACTACAAAACTGATAGGGTAGTTTGTAAATTTTGTTTCTGGTCATCTTCTTCTTCTAATAATAATAATAATAATGTTAATAAAATTAGACGTTGACAACAAGTTTAAGAGTTCAAATGCTAGATTAAGTTAGTGTTTTCTTCAATCAAAAAAAATCTTAGATTTCAGAGGATGAGTCATAACCACACCTGTTATTAGTTATGTTTCAAGATTAATCTTCAAATGCTGCCACAAAGCAGTGATAATCCACCCCCAAGGGCCAAGAGAAGGACCAGGCAGGCTGTGAAGATGTGTTAAGAACTGGCTGCTTAGCCACAGGATCTGCTGACTCTCTGAAGAGTCAATATAAACTTTTAGGCTGTAACCACCCAACTCACCGGCAAGCCATTCCCGTGGTTTTCTTCGTGGTACTCCACTTTTGGACGCACCCTGTGATAGATTCTTTACGAAGGAATATGCTGTGCAATTGTGAGGTTATACTGCTAACAAATCAGAGATATATATTGTTTTAGGCAATATAAGAAAGTCATTTTAGCCTGTGATTTCTACAAAAACATTTCAAAAGTTACTTCTATTATCAGGGTGACCTAAAACAAGATATAATAAGGTATAAATATTCAGACTTGTTCATTAACATGTTGTGCCTAAAAGGTCTCTATTTTGAATTGAAAAGAACCCTGCTTATCAATTAAATGTTTTCTTTTTTATCTTAAATGTTTTTCTACTTGTTCTTTCCTTCAAGTTTAAAATACTAAATTTATCCCAGCTTATATCTTTAAAAAAGTCATTTCCACCTATGCTATTCTTCCCAGCTACTGCCCAACCTCTTTATCCTTCCCCTCTCAGCAAAGCTTCCTGAGAGGGTACTCATTATGCACTAACTCCCCTTATTCATGTCCCAGTCACCTGTCAACTTACTACAAATTGTAGACACCTTCCTACTTCTCTTCAGGTTTCTCCAGCATCACCAATGACTTCCCAGTTGTCAAAATCATTGAAACAATGAATTTTAATTTAAATGTGATTTTAAATCCATACAAGACTTACAACCGTAGTAAAGAGGTTTTTTTTTTTCATATAACCCATACTGAGTTTGTCACAATTAATGAATAGATCGTTCATTGTTATTTATTAACTAAAGTCCATTCTCTATTCAGATATCCTTAGTGCTTTATTTTATTTTATATTTTTGCAAGACTGGGCATTAAGCCAGGGTCTCTGCACATGGCTACACGTCAGCCCTCCATTTTTAAGTCTGAGACAGTCTTGCTAAGTTACCTAGGCTGGACCTGAACTTGTACTTTTTCTGCTGAGCCTCCCAAAGCTCCAGGATTGCAGGTATGCAGCACTGCACTTGGCTCAGATTTTTTTTTTATTCAAATCTTTATTGGTACATTGTAAATACACATCATAGTCACTTTCAGATTGAGAATTTGTAGCAGTATATGATCCGACACAACTTATACTTGGTTTTTAACTAAGATTCTTTTTCTGTTCCATGATCCCAGTTAAGGTTTCAGATTATACTCAGTAATGTTTCCTTAAGCTCCTCTTGGCTTATAACACTTTCTCAGATCTTCTCCTTCTTCTTATGGTACATGGGATCAAACCAGAACCTCACCCTTGCTAGCAAAGCACTCTATCACCGACCTACATCTTAGCCCTTTCCTTCCTTTCCTTTTTAAAATTTTATTATATATTTTATTATAAAATATTCTTATTTTGATCCTGTCTTGCTAAAAATTGCCCAGACTATGTTCAAATGTGCAATCCCAGGGGCCGGGGATATAGCTCAGTGGTTCCGGCGCCTGTCTTGCAAGCGCAAGGACCCGGGTTCAATCCCCGGTAATTACATAACAATACTGGGTGTGGAGACTCACCCCAGCAGCAACCAGTACCACGTACCACAGTGCCGGGTGTGGTGGCTCATGCCTGTAATCCCAGCACTTGGGAGGCAGAGGCAGGAGGATTGCTGTGATGTGAGTTTGAGGTTGAGCTCAGGGCCAGCCTGAACTACAGAGTGAGACCCTGTCTCAAAAAAAAAAAATGTGCAATCCCACTTCAGCCTTCTGAGTGACCAGGGTTATAGTCACATGGCACTGAAATTGGGAGATGTTCTTGTTTTCGATGATCTACCTTCACAGTTCAAAAGAAAAGTGATATGGTATTTTGTAAAATGTTCCTCAGTAGGGATTTGTTTATTATTTTTCTCATGACTTGCTTGGAGTATGTTTTGGGGAGAAGAATTAAAGTACCATTTCGTCACATTACATAAAAGGCGACATATTTCAACATGGTATCACTGTTGATACTGGCCTGCATCACTTGGCTGAGAGTGTTTGTTTGTTAGAGGTTGCCATGGTAGTTACTCTCCCTCTTTTTGTAATGTACTCCTTAGGCTGAGCTCACATTTAAGGAGTGAGGAGTTAGACTCCACCTCCTCGTATAAATTATTTGGAGCTCTTCTGTATGAGTGACTTGTTTAGCTAATCATTAATTTATATTAGTATGGATTTATGGATATCTATTTTATTCTTTGAGTTATAAGCCAACACTATTTCACTAACAACTCTGTTGTTTACATTGATCACTTTCAGTCTTTTTCTTCATCTGACCTCTCTAGTGCCCACTGTCTTGGCAGCTCTGGCCACACCCTTCCTGGTCATCATCCTTTTATCCTTCTAGCCTCTCCTGAGTCTACCTCACTGTACTTTTTTCAGTTTGCCCATAAAGTGCTGGTGTTCCCCAAAGTCTCTCTGCCTTCTTTTCACTTAGCTGAATGGTCTAATCAATACCTATCATTCTAAATATCAGCTACAAGATGAAAAGAAAGTTTTCTGTATATTCTACCCACAATTGCAAATTCTGCAGGGCACTATAACCTAGTGGCATCTCATTTAACACAGACAACATGGGGAAAATTCTATCTTTTATGTATTGCTTCTCCTCCTACTTTTCCAAATGTGATGGACAGTGTTACCATGTCTATGGCCTTCTTAAAATCCTAAACACTGTCCTGCTCTCTTCTTTACTCCCCAAGTCCAATCAATCAGCAGCCTCTATCAATTATAGCCTTATTTTTCAGAATACCTACACCCGGGCTCTTGGCAATATTTTAAGGATGTTTGTCACCTTATGCATTAGTTTAATTTTTTTCTTTACTACTGTGATTACTATTTATTTAGTTCTTTTATATATGATTTATCTATGAGAGATAAGTTCTACAGGAAAACTGATGTGTTTACACAGAAGTCAATAAATACAAAGTCTTAGCATCTCATCTTAGGACAAAAAAGGAGATCCCTTCAACTCTATCTCTAGCAGAGTACAAAAACTATAAAAGAATCATTGCCTACAGATACAACTTATTTCAGAAAAGAATGTCAAAAGAGAGAACAAATCCATTCAACAAATGTCTACTACAGGAAAATGTTAACCAACAGAACTCTCTCCAACTTTCTAAGTCAGTTCTACATTTCTCTTTAATTTCAAACATAGCCATATCTCTTATCAGCTATTTTATTGTTCTCATGAGTTAGATATTCCTATTTTTTATTATGTAGCCCCTGAAAGACCACAATTTCAAACAAGATGATGTGTATGCATATTTTTTCTTTGTCTGACTTGTGGACCTGAGGAATATAGATCACCTCTCTTATCTGCACGAGAAGCTCTGCTACAAGCCTGGCATTCAGTTTGCTTTTATCTCTGAGACCCCAAATTGTACTGTTAGGCAACAGAGGCCACTTATCTAGATTGAACTGTCATACAAATAGATGTTTGTCAGCCATTCAATTTGTATTGGGGAGCATGCCAAACCCTAGCAATTTAAAACAACAAACCTATCCTCCTTGGACAGGAGCAAATTGCTATATTTCAAATGAATAAGAATTACTACAAATCACACACATGCAGGTGCTTCAGAAAAAAATATTCTTGGAACTAACACTGTCTAGTTTATCTGACAGTCGTCTAATATGAAACAAATACATAGCATGCCTAAAACTAAAAAATCTATAAGAAAAAAATAGAGTTTAGATATTATAAGAAGAGAAGGGAGCTACTTCATAAAGTTCCAAATCAAAATACAGTGGATGTGTGAAGCAGGTGACATTGTGTTGCATTTTTAGTTTATTCTCTGCTCTATGGCCCTTCCATGAATGCAGGTAGTTCTATAAAAGAACCCAAACCATAAGACTATCATTTTCCTTAAGTCTAAATTGATTCTTGCATAGTTTCAGTATTCACCAAAAACAAACAAGCAAACAAACAACAACAAAAATCTTTAAAACTTACTACACTAAAGAAACACTGTATCTGAGACTATCTAGAAAAATACGCAGAGTGGATGTATTCAAAGTTGACAGCAACCTCAGACAATAAAAGTGTTCATAAATCATTACAAAATATGACAAAAAGTTTTTACAGCTCCAAAGAATAACAATTTCTCCATCAGTATCTAAAATTGTTTAATTGCTTCCTCTACTGCTTTTGTTAAGCCACCTACATTCTTGTTATGTAGCTTATGCTTCAGTGAAATTCAGTATTGGACTTGTGGAAGAAAAAACTACTAAAACAGAAATAAGAAAATATGCAAACTTAGGGCTCTAGCCCCACATTTAGCTGAAATAGAAAATAAACTTAACAGCCAAGAACTTCCATCGAACTCATGTCATTTTTGTGAATAAAATGTAATTAGTCCAATTATTTATAAATGATATTTACATTCTGGAAATGAGGTTTCCTCAATTAAAAGCATGTAACAAGAAATCAGCACTTTGAAAATGCTTTAATATGTCATATAGTAACATTATGCTATCATGTGTTATAGCAACAGATACTTATGTTACAACTTTAGACTTTATTAAAGAACATCCAGCAAAAATAATACACTCCACATAAAGAGGCATGAAAAAGACCTCTTCAATGATAATTAAAGCAGGTGTCAGGACAAACTGCTTCAGGTTACCTCTAGATTTTGATAAATAATGAAGCTATATGAGAAAAATTATTTTTATTTTTAAGAGGGTTAGAAATTATTTTAAAAACATGAAGAGGTGTATGATATGAGCTTTCCCTTTATATAATATCATTGTAAATAAATATGCCATTCAAAAATGATAAAGCAAATGGGCCAATGTATTAATAAAAGGTAAATTAAGCAACATGTATATTTATGACTTTTTGTACTATTCAAATCTTTCTGAAACTTTAAAATTTTTTCAAATTATAAATTTTTAAATAATTGCAATGTATGAGAATATTAGTGGAAGAAGAGAACAAAGGTCCCTGGTCACCAATTTTCAACTAGTACCTTATGTCTGAGATTAGCTCAGTGTCAAGTTTTTGATTAGATATAATAATTAATGTTAAACAAAAATCTAAGACTATTACTCCTTTCAAATTCAGATAATTAAAAGTGAGATTTTTCACCCCCATATCATACTTTTCTTTTTCCAAGAAAAATATGAGACTTTATTGGAACTATCTTAAAATGACAATGTAATTTTGTCTCAATAGTTCACTTATTAGTATGAACTCTACTTAATCCCTGCTCAGATAAACTAGAAGGTATCAGTTCAGAGTAAACAGGGTAGACAATGTATCTCAGTGATAGAGTGCTTGCCTTGCATGCCTGAAGACTATGTTTAATTCTTTGCATGCCAAACAAACAAAAATCATATACTGAGTAAAACAGCTTGACAACAAAATACAACGTTTTGCTCCCTGGATTTTCTTTTACAATAAAAGTTTTGAGAATACCACTTCTAAATTAAACTGTTGAACACATAACAACATGATTGGTTTGAAAAGTTCCTAGAGGACTACTGCAGTACTAACCTAAGCTCCTGCACCACTTTCTTAGATCATTCTCTAATATTCTGGAAGGGAATGTACACTTTCAGGTAGCTAGACAAACGCCCGCTAACTTTGACCTAACGGCAACTAAGGCATTGCTGATTTGTCTAATTTTGAATGTGATAGTACTGGACAGTGACTGAATGTAATTCTGGTCTCTGAAAAGAACATGGCCAATTTTGGTGCTCTATAAATATGCAACAATAATAAGCCTTCAGGGCTAAAAGAGACCTTGAGAGTTCTCTACTGTACCCTGCTCCTTTCTATCATTCTAAGTAGAAGGTAGCTTACAAAGACGCAGGAAGAGTTCCCTTCACTCCCACAAAGATGCTGACCAACAATCACTGGTTACTGTCAGGAGTTGTTTTTGTAAACCGCACTTAAATCCACGGTACTAGAGTTACGCTTATGGTAAAGACTAACAAACAGCTGCTGACCATACTTCGTATAATAGCTCTTCACAGACTTGAAGACACTTAACAACTCTACAACTTTCCATCCAGGGAAAATTATCCCAGGATCTTTCTTCATCTGTCTTATTTTCCAACTCTTTAATCATCTGAGGGGTGAAGCAGAGAATTTTCTCTGAATTATCTTTAGGGACAGAAGTCCCAATTGGATGCAGAGATGGACAGATTCTGCCAGAACTGAATATGAACCAAAGTGTACTCAATCTGTCTCCTTAAATGTAAACCGGAGAAAGCCATTCCTTTTCTGTTCTTTCTTATTTCTGCTGGGAATATGTCTCATATGTACATGCTAATTTTTATTTGGGTTATGGGATAATTTCTGTTACTGTTTTTACATTTGTTTTCTTGCCCTTTGATTTTTTTTTTTTTTTTTTTTGTACAGGCAATTCAACTCAGGACCTTGAGCTTGCAAGGCTGGCACTGGATCCACTGAGTAAATCCCCAGCCTCTTTCCTGTCCTCTGAAGAAACAATATGATAGAGCAGAAAGACCAAAGATTTGGGCATTTGTTTTTACTTTTATTTATCTAAATTTTTTGACAGGATCTCCCTATGTAGTTCAAGCTACCTTGAATTCACCATCTATCTAGGTTGACCTCAAACTCACAGTAATCGTCCTGCCTCAGCCTCCTGAGTGCTAGGATCAGAGGTGTGCACCATCATACTCAGCTAGGTTTGAGCATTTAATGGGCACAAAAGGGTGGGGAGCAAACTGCTGTGAGGCAATCTGGATTCCAGCTTTTACTAAGAATCTCTATGTACTTTGGGGCTACTTGACATAAGGCTTATAAAACACCTAATAGAATGCTTAGCACATACTAGGAATGTGAACAGTCACTGTTCTTGAGAAGGGCACCAAGTTTGTCCCTACAACCCACAAAACAATGGATGGTTCTTTAGCTCTTTGTTTTAAGGTGGCCTCACATTCCTGTGCCAACGTAGCCCCCTCACTTTTGACCCCACTCACCACCTGCGCTCCCCAGCAGTAAAGGCAGATGCCACCCTATTCCAGATCCTCTTGGCTCTTGGGACTCAGTTTTGTCTCCATTCTCTCCCCTCCTCCTTCAACTTTTTCATTTTTTGCCCTCTTTGATGATATTGAGTTTGATTTTCTATGCTGTGAGCCCCAGTGTTTTTTGAGGGATTAGATTCCCCTTCACACTTTTGCTCTATCCCTAGAAGAGGAAATGCTTAAATTCAGACAGTAACACAACATACAGGCTTCAAGGACAATGCACTTCATTATCAGCACATAATTTAAACATATGAGCTAAACTAAGTCTGATTTAAGTCCCAGGTTTGCTATTTATTATCTGTGTGACTATAAAGGAGATGCGTAACATCAAGGGCTGCATGTCTGCATGAAAGAAATTAAAACACAAACTCTGCTGTCATGGTTAGTGTAAACTGCTACATGAGCACAGCTTCACAAGTTCAGGGATTCCCTGAAGTCCCTGTTTCTGCCTCTCCTTTCCCTCTGGAATAGGGTGGATGGATGTAGCTCAAGAACAAACTTATTCTGAATTCTCTATTTGGGGAAAAATGAGAAAAGACACTATTCATAGCCCTTAAAATCTGGACAAGAGTCCAAAAGCGGGGAGCTGCTGCAGAAGGCACTTGGTGAAGATGACAAAAAGCATGAAGGATGGTAACAGTCCTTGCTCAGCAGCAACTGAGCTCTGGAAGCACCATCCAGTAGGCAAATAATTCCTAAAGATGAGGAACACATTCTGAAGCACAAGGCTTCTTTTCTTCATTAGAATTAACAAGTGTGAAAACACTATCAGCTGGATGCTGCCAGAAACCTCCTAGCCACGGTTCTTCTGAGAAGCAGATGAGGCAGGACTTCAGGCTCCCAAGAAAATCCGAGGAACCACTGTTTTCCCTTAGCAAACAAAAGGAGCCGAAGGAGTTACAAAATCATAGTTTTAAAGTCTGTTAGAAAGTTGATGACATTAAAAAAAATACATTTAAATAAAGTCTATACCAAAATACCGTGGACCTCTTATAAGAGAGATACACAGTTCCTTTATAAAAGAATCTCACTCGATTCCTGGTGGAGTGGAAGAGTACTCCACAGAAAAAGGTAAGAGCCCTATCAAACTTCT
Source organism: Petromus typicus (assembly GCA_004026965.1). Classification (NCBI taxonomy): domain Eukaryota; kingdom Metazoa; phylum Chordata; class Mammalia; order Rodentia; family Petromuridae; genus Petromus; species Petromus typicus. Next base: position 17,635 of record PVIR01000663.1, on the reverse strand, counting down.
TACAAATTTTTAAGATCTGCATCAAGACTGACACAGCCTGAGTGGCAGAGTGAGGCAGAGAGTCTACCTATAATGCTGTTGCCTGTCTTCACCCTGAGTGCTCAGAGCATGTGAGAAGTGCTAAGAGAAAAGCACCCTGGGACGCACCACTCTCCCTCTGTACAGGTGGCTGCCCTCCGCAGGTGGGTGCAGGCAGCAGAGCTAAGAGAAGCACATGCAACCTGCTCTGAGATCTCAGCCGTTACAGCACAACAGCTATAGCCACCCACGTGAGCCATTCCAGAGCCGCAGCCACCCACATGGAGACCAGGAGAGAGGCATGGGGTGCCCAGAGAAAACCCTCTGGGGAATTTTGAATCTTTTTTTTTTTTTTAAGGTTTTTTTTGAGACAGGGTCTCGCTTTGTAGTTCAGGCTGGTCCTGAGCTCAGCCTTGAACTCACATCACAGCAATCCTCCTGCCTCTGCCTCCTGAGTGCTGGGATTACAGGCGTGAGCCACCACACTTGGCACTGTGGTATGTGGTACTGGTTGCTGCTGGGGTGAGTCTCCACGCCCAGTATTGTTATGTGGTTACCGGGAATCGAACCCGGGCGCTTGTGCTTGGAAGACAGGCGCCGGAACCACTGAGCTAACTCCCCGGCCCGGCATTTTGAATCTTTAAAGAGTGTAAGGGAACAGAGACTCTAAGGTTCAGTCTCTGCAGTGGGGCAGAGAGAAATCTCCCTGTATCGGAAGCCCGGAGTGTAACTGGAGAACAAAGAGAACTTGCCAAGAGAAAAACTTAGCAGTAGGACTATCAACAGAGGGAGATCTCCCATAACAGAGGGAGATCTCCCACCAGTGAGAGAGCCAGAAGCTCAGCTGTAAAGCAGAAAGAAATCTCTAAAATACATCAGTGCTCACAGCTTAAGTGCTACAGAAAGGAAAATTTTAACACCAGTTTCAAACTTATGAATTAAACTGAAGCTGCATAAAAAAAACTATACAGCTAGGCATGGTGGCACACTCCTATGATCCCAGTACTTGGGAGGCTGAGGCAGGAGGACTGCTGTGAACGTGAGGCCAGCCTGGGTTCTATAGTGAGTTCGAGACGAGAGTGAGCTACATAAAAGATCTTGGAAAAAAAAAAAAAAAAACCCAATATAGAGCCCAAATATCAAATTGACTCAACCACAAAAAATACTTGGAATACAGTAAAGGACTCCATGACACATGAAAAGGAAAAAGAGCTACATCCTTAAAGTACTGAAAGGGAAGAGGGAAACTATCAGACTAAAATTCAATATTTTGTGAATGTTTCAATAAAAATGATATCTTAAAAATGACACTGAACTTCGGCACTTACCCCTTAATAATTTGCAGCATGGTTTAGGGCATAGATTTTTAAAATTTTAAAAATAAGCTAAGAAAAATTCAACAATAGTGTGAACTTCGGTCCATTGAGTAGTCTCCCAAGGAGGAACAAAACCATTAGGCAGAATGCAGGACAGTGTACCACCGGGAAAAATTCACTTTGGCCTCCGTAAGAATAAGGAATCCAACGAGTCTTCTCCAAGGCCAGTTTCTGTAGATCTGTGACAACAGACTTTTATACATAGGAAAAATAAGAAATGGTACCTAGTGGTCCAAGGGACAACATTAGAAATATACTGCTTCACATGGATGACAGTCAGCAATAAAACTTGGAAAGTGGATCAATTCACTGATGGAGAATTTTTATGATATTTTATGATCATATACCCCACAGGAGGTATATATTAATGTAACTATTGTCCTTTTAAATTTCTCCCAAAACCACTGTCTGCTACTAGAAGAATATTTAGAAAATATATGTAAAGAAAGCATTTTAAAATTTAATTTCAGATTTCACTAATTACAAAATTAGCATCTTTTCAAATAGGAATCCTTTACTGTCTGAGGAAAAACAATAGGCAACAAGAAAACTGTTTTCTTCCATGAGAAAAAGTGTAAGTAATGAGAGAAAATGTAAGCATGAGGGAAAGTGTAAGTAATCTAAATAAAAAGCATAACTGCCACAGTTATGCTTGTTATGTTTGTTCCTCAAGAACCAAGATGTAAAAAACAGGAAAATATTTGTTGACTGGAGGATAGCAATACTACAAACTGAGTACTGAAAAAGAAGGGAAGTTAGTCATGTTAAAAAGGCCTAACCCTGTTTTATTTTAAAGGCACAGAAGTATAACAGGTTGGAATTTACACCTCCTTGAGAGGACCAAGATGTCCCGCTCCTACAGAAGCTGGAGACCTGAGTCTAGTGACTAGAGTCAATGCTAATCAAGACAACCATGTTGGTCACAGGCAGGAGATGGAAAAAATAATGAAAAGAGATGCATACAAATCCAGTTCATCTTTAGAAAATAATTAACAATGCATGACCTAATGACAGTGGGTCAGCACCATGTCTGCAGAGTAAAATCAATCATTAAAATATGTGATACTCCTCAAACACACCACAGTGATGATGCTGGCTCCCCATTCAACTCCATTTGATTGGACACCTTTCTTTTTTTTTTACCAGGTGTTACCGAGTCAGAGGACACAGACTTAAGAGCAAATAATATTCCTTGATTTTCCTAGCACAAGTGAAAAAATTATATTCCTAAAAAATGAAATCATCTTGGGAATATCTAGGATATGTACTTTGCTACTTCAAGGCTAACAAGTCATATTATTTTCATTTTATAAAGCAGCACTAAAGACCTAAGACCAGAAACCGAAGGACATAAAACTGTAAAAATTAAAATAAATATGTAATTTAAAAGTTCCTACATACAAACTGCACAGCACTACTCTAAGGAAACAGCTGTATTTTTCTTTCTGGTATTATTATGGAAAATAAGATAGTCAATGAATAAGAAAACACCTTTACTATTCAATTTTAAAGTAAACAGTAAACAAGAATTTAGGTCTAAAAGTTTTAGATTTGTAGGGCTATCAAAAAAACCTTTTGGCTCTAATTAGTAATTAAATCACAGATATTTAAAATATGACTGGTTAATATAGTACGCTTTCAAAATTAAGGTATGTCAAAATATTTTTCAGAAGGGAAATCTTGGAAGCAGTATCTCTCTCTTTTTTTTTTTTTTTTGTAAATTCCTTCTATCAACCCTAATTTACCATCCATACAATTTTCCTTAAGAGAAAATGGAAAGATTTAAAGTTATTAAAATAGTTTACTACGAAAACCCAGAAATAACTGATTTAATTATAAACCTGAAAATGTCTGATATAAAAAAGGAAGACATAAAATAAAGACATCCACTAAGTGGGAGAGAAAATTCTGCTAATAAATACTCAACATTTTATGTAAAGTCTCAGATTAAAGAAGACACATCTAAATAAGATCACACTGTAGGTAGCCAGGCGTGATAGAATATGCTGTAATTCCAGCATCTGGGAGGCTGAGGTAGGAGGGTCCTTGTGAGTTTGAAACTATATTGGACTACACAGTGAGTTCAAGGCCAGCATGAACTACGTAGAGAAACTCTTAAAAAAAAAGTCTACAGGTGCATAGTTCTGTATCATTCACTAATTCATACATATCCTTCATTTAGCAAAATTTATTGAGCAGCACTGCAATGAGAGGCATCATTATCATCATCATCATTGTCACCATCATTGTATAATGGATTCCTGGGCTATGCACCCCTTGGTGACATTGGGAGATAGGATTCAAGAAAACAAATAATTGCCATTCATGTAAAATTGATTTACTACAAACAGAGGCTTATTTTGGAACAACAAAAAAAAAGGAAGTAACTTTGATCAGGCCAAGAATGGCTTTATAAATGCAAGGAACTTGACCTACGGCTTAAATGATGAATAGCTGGTCAACCAGATTAAGAAAAGAATTATTCCAGGAGGAGGCAGCAAATATAATTACAGCCTCAAAAATGATGCAAGATACCTTAAGCAAGGGGCCTTTGACAGGCCAGGATAAAAGGTGAGAGAATTGCTGAAGAAAATACTAAGTGGAAAGGAAGGGCTCATCATAGGTGGTGCAGAAGTCGTGCTCTAGAATCTTATCCTAACCTGAGAGGAACAAGGCTCAGGAGAGCCAGGCCGACCAAGAGTGAGTTAAAAGGCAGGTAGCCCTGGGGGCCCAGACAAAATGCTCCACTCATCTATTTGCAAATCCCCAAATCTATAAATTTAGGAGAAACCTGAAATTTAGATATTAATGTGATGTATCTCAACTTCTTAAAGTTGAACATCAATTTTGATACGTCAAAAACAATGAATGGGAAAAAGATCTTTCAGCTTGATTTGTCTGCAGACTGAAGCTTTGTGAGCTCATACCTATAGGTTCTGTGAAGTCACAAAAGTAGGACTTTGATCTAATGAGATTTACATTCTTAGAAAGTTTCCTAGAGAGTTGAGAGTGGGAAATCATGAGCAGGACCACACGGGGAAGGCAGAAATCTCAGGCTTACCCTTAAAGGTCAGAAGAGGGACCAGATAAAGTTGGAGGGAAAGGAGGTTCCTCAAAGGAGGTTGAATCCACGGGACTTGTTGACAATTAGATGCACCTCCAGATAAAGATACAAGTATGAAATGTCTCCTAGGTTTCTCCTGTGGGTAACTGAGTACATGATGTATTACCTAATCTAATTAACATGTGCAAACACCAGCATAAGGAATCCAAGAAGAACATGTTTTACATACATATCTGAGCTTCTGGCACCTATGCAATGGAAAATTTAAAAATAAGTAAGTACAGAGAGCAACATGAAGTTCAGGGTAGAACTATGACCGTGAAGTCGCCAATGCAGAGGCATTGGTGAATGTTTGAGTCCAATCACAATTAATCAGAGAAATAAAAAGATGCCAAATCAAAACAACATTAACCTGAAAATACAAACAAACATTAAGAGGAAGACAGAAAGCTGGAATCCAATTAAGCCTGAGAACAGGGAGCCGAGGGAGCATGTACCTCATCTGAAGAAGGGAGTGCATCAGGCAACAAACAAAACAAGATACTTAAAAGGAATCGCAGGAACAGGAGTATGTGCGACTCTAGCAAAAAGCTTCAGAGGTATGCTATCTATTAGAGTCAAATTACAATTAAAAAAGGGTTAAACATCTGAATTTTCCTTTATACATATTTTTAAAATATCACATCTTCCTCCAAAATTTGGAATATTTATACAGTATAGGCTAGATATGGCCACTTCCCCCAAAGCCAGGTTATTTCTTCATTTACTTGAAACCTCTGCTGACATCCAGCAGATGAATGATTGATTGTGCTTTCCCACCAGCCCCCATTCTCTTTGGACAAAACTCTACTGGATAACATTTCAGTCCCTGTGGTAAAAATAGAATATTTCAGGTGTAGACACTTAGGAAGGAAGACATTTATTAAAGTGACGGACTGCCTGAATACGGCTTCTACCACTTGAACGACAGCATCTCTAAGAAAATTGTTCATCTGAATATACTAACCGCTGGAAGTCAGAGAAGCAAACAAACAAATCCACAGCTCCAACACATCCGCTCTATCTTTACTAGAGTTAAACCCCATACGAAGAAACAAACTAGGCTATGAATAGGATGAATATATATTATAAACTTTATGTACTCTTTTCTGCCTACTTTAAACATAAGTGTAAATCATACCAACTTTGTTCTGACAAATAGTCATACACAATATATATCACCAAGAGACTTCAGAAGTATCTAAGAATTCTAGGAAAAAATGAATTGACATTAAGTTCATTTGCTGTTGGTGGTGAGGTTAGTAAGAGAAGTATCCAATTTAAAGCACAATAAACTTCCTTTTATAGTCTCTTAAGCAAGAACATCAATATTTATTAATATTTAATAAATCAAACAATTATAGTTCAGAATTATAAGACTTTTAAGGAATGTAACCTAATTGCCCTAGAGATAAGGAAAATCCAAAGCATGGTATAATAAAACAGCAATCTTAGGTCGATATAACATGGCTGTCCTGATGAAGGCCTAGTTTAGCCAAAACCTCACATTTACTTGCAGTACTTCGATAGAAAACATTTTTATAACATACATAATCAAGTGAAGGAAGGATATTCCAAAGAACATTAAATATTCTAAATTATAATGGAAATTATTTATTAGACTTGTGCTATTTGATATAAGCAATAAGGAGCTGCTTGAAAACAATAAAAATAATGGTATGATTCCTTGTTTTAAAGCCACAGATTTTAGGAGTTTAATCAGTACCTTTCACTCTTTCTCATATATAAAAGTACACTTGCTTATGTGAAGCTCTACATTAGAGAAAAACTTTAACCTACTTACAGATTCGCCTAGATCTATTTTCTAGAGATGGCAAATACAATCCTGGTAAACCAGAGTGAGTCAGGAAATACATGGTGTCACCAAGTGATTGAATGAGGCTTGTGAGTTTACATCTGAAAACTACCAGGCCAAAAAAACTCTCTCTTGAGGAGTATAGCCGAATTTAGATTATGTTTCATTCTCATACAGAAAGCAAACATTATTTAAAAATCAGCATACACTGAGGATGTAGCTCGGTGGCACAGCCTCTCCTTGAGCCCAATTCCCAATACTAAAGAAAAAAAGTTAAAAATCAACTTAATTTGTTTCAGACAAATAACAGCTAATAAAACCTCAGAGTACTCTACGAGCTCTGAGTAGCATGCATGTATGCTCATTTACCCTTCTATTAAACATGTGGAGCAAACACTTATATTATTTCTATTTTAAACACACAAAATTGGAGATCAAACAAGGAACTTGGCCAAGCTCAAATAGGCAATAAGTGTCAGAATGAGAACTTAAAACCAGGAAAAGTTTCTAAAGTACAGCCCTTTATATAATCAATTTGATCACATGTCCTCAAACGTTTTCTTCCTTTTAATGCCATGGCCCATTCTGCTATTGTTGAAGAAAGAATAGGCAACTTTAAAAATTTATTTTTATTTTTAAGACAATTTTGTTTATACATTTAAGTCCAACTAAGGGCTACACTAATTGGCAGACAAGAGGTATAAAGAACTCTGCTAAACAAACAAACAAACAAAACTTTTAAATTAGTATGACCACATGTGATTGCTCTGCCCAGACTTTCAGTGATGACTCAGGTTTGTAACTGAAACTGTTCAAAGCCAGCAGTGCTCAGGCTGAGACTAACTAAAGACTACACCATCCATTTTATCAGAACACCTGTGTTACCATGGCCGTCAGATGACAAGTGATAAATACCTGCGTCAGTGAAATTCACACTTCTATAATATTTTTAATGACTATAGTTGAGAGATCAAGTCAGGCATTCATTTATTTACTGACAAGGTCTCACCATGTAGTTTAGACCTTGGACTCACTATACAGACGGTGTTAGCCTCGAACTCATGAAAATTCGCCTGCCTCAGCCTCCCAAGTGATGTGCACCAGCACACCTAATTCAAGTCAGGCTTTAAAAGGATTCATTACATCTTACTTAGTTCCTGCCACACAACCTACATCTAGGTTCTTGACAAGTCACCAGTGATCATCATGCTAATAATCTGGTAAATACTTTTAAGTCTTCATTTTGCTCAGCTATTCTCAATAATACTCAACCGCACTGTGGCCCTCTGTTCTGACATGGCCTCTTCTGTAGAAATGACCTATCTCACTAGCAGCTTTTCCCTTAATTCAAGTAAGTCTCTATTTGAGCTCTAATATTACACTTCCTGTGAGCTCAGTCAAGAATCCACTTTATTTTCTTTTCTAAGTATTTATTCCTATTTCTAAAAGTTTAAATACTTCAGACTTCAGATTGTAAATACTTCAGGACATCAGATTGATCTAATTCAATCTATTCCCTGAACTTAAACTTGGTAAATCCCACTCACTATTTTGATATAGTGGGGATATTTATGGGGATATAAATGGGGATATTTTTTATCCCCATTTCTCCATGGGGATGTCTCAGAAATTTCAAATTTAAAACATACAAAAATGAATTATTGACTCTACAACATCTACTTACCCACTTAAAAAAAGTCAATTAGCTTTATCCCCATTTTCCTCCAACTCAATAATTAGTACCCCCGCTTTAAAATCCTAGTTATTTAAACCAAAATCTTGGGACTTATCCTTTATTTCTTCTTGAGAATGATTCATAAATCAAATATCTCTCTAGAAAAAAGAAGGCAAATGAGGGAAAGTGTTAACAGTTACTGAATTTTGGTACAGGTATATATAGCTGATAGTTACACTCTTGATTTTTCTATTTGTTTAGAATTTTCCAAACTAGGCAGGTACATAGAAAGTTTTTACAAAATTAAAACAGAACTCTTTGATGAATCCTTCCTTTTAATGAAATGAACAATAGCACTTCTTTTTAGCCAATATTTTGAAGCAAAAACCCCACAGTGGAAGAGGCACTCCTCTTTACTGTAGTTAGAAAATCGTGCCTCTGCCAACTTCCGCAGTTCATATTCCCTAAAAAATTACCAGAACCTTAAAAGCTCTTGATTCAGCATGAAGAAGTAAAAAAAGCTCTGATTCTTAGTTTCTAAGCCTATTTCCAAATTTTACAATAGTCCAGCAATATTAACCTGGAAAATAATATATAAATGGCCAGCGGTATAAATTTTAAAAGCATCTGATGAAAGGAAACACTTATCTTAGAACAGAATAAAGATCTAAAATCAATAAACTAAGCTTCCACTTTGAGAACCTAGAAGAACGAATGAAAACTAAAGAAAGTAAGAAAAGGAAATAAAGATGAGAGCAGGGATCAATAACACAGAAACAAAGAGATATTATAGTAAGGAAAATCTAAAGAATTAAAAATTTTTTAAAGCATCAAAACTAAAAAAAGAGCTAGATTGATTAAGAAAACAATAAACATCATCATGAGACTCTAAAGAAATTTTAAAAATTAAATGCCAGGAATATGAAGAGTTTACTACTGTATACAAGTTACCTTATTTAGAGGAAGGAAACGAATTCTAAGAAACACAACGATGAAAACTCAAAAGGAAATAAAAACAGAGACCTACAAAAGGTAGAAAAATTAAATTAGTAAAACAATCTTTTTTTTTTTTTTTTGAGATAGGGTCTCGCTTTGTGGTTCAGGCTGGTCCTGAGCTCAGCCTCAAACTCACATCACAGCAATCCTCCTGCCTCTGCCTCCCGAGTGCTGGGATTACAGGCGTGAGCCACGACGGCCGGCACTGTGGTATGTGGTACTGGTTGCTGCTGGCGTGAGTCTCCATGCCCAGTACTGTATGTGGTTACCGGGGATCGAACCCGGGTCCTTGCGCTTGCAAGACAGGCGCCGGAACCACTGAGCTAAATCCCCGGCCCAGTAAAACAATCTTTTAATCAAACAACAAAAGGAATAATAAACAAATCCAGGCCTACACAGCTTCACTAATGGGTTCTGTCACACACTTAGGGAAGAAATACACAGCTCCACACACAGTCACTTAGAAAGCAAAGAAAGAAGGTTCCCAGCTCATTCTATGAAACCAGTAAGTACTATGACAATGAAAGAGCAAGACAAAGATTTCACGGAAAAGCTGCCAACTAATATTCCTTATAAAACTGCTTAGGAGAATGTTACTAAACCAAACCTAATAACATAAGGAGGATGATATAGTATGAAAAGGTGAGATTTAATGTAAAAATATATGGCTGGTTTAATATTCAAAATTTATTGTATCATACTAATACAATAAAGAAGGACAAGAACATGATCATCACAACAGATAAAAATAACATTTGATAAATTTTAACACCCACTTATAATATAAAATAAATTCAAAACAAATAAATAAAAGTGAAATTCATCATCCTGATATAGGGCATTCATAAAACACTTGTAACTAACTAACATCATTTAAATAGAGAAACTATAAATGTTTTTCCTTTAAAATTTGAAAAGCAAAGAAATCAATTGTTTTTCTATTCTGTAACTATGTCTAACCCAAATAAAAGGGCGAAAATTTTAAATTCAAAAATGAAAGATGTGCACATTAAAAAGAAGTAAAGCTGTATTTACAGATGACATGATATTTTATGTAGAAAATACAAAAGAAAACTACTTGAATTATTAAATGAGTTCAGCAAGGTTACAAGATACAAGATCAATGTAGAAAAATCAATTGCATTTCTAACCAAAAATAAAATTAAGGGAAAAAACTCATTCACAATATCATCCAAAAGAATAAAACAATTAGAAATAAACTTGACAAACATGTAAGACCTGCATACTGAAAACTAGAAAACACTGCTGAAAATTAAAAAGTTTAAGAAATTAAGTCTGAAGGAGTAGTTTGAAAAATTCAATATTAAAATAGTAATTTTTCCCATAACTAATTTATGTTGTTTCTGTTCGATAAATCTCAGTTAAAACATCAAATTTTTTCATAGATACTGAAAAGATGATCTTGAGAATTATATGAAAGTACCAAGAACCTAGAATTGCAAACCATTTTTGAGAAAGAACAAAGTTGGAGGATTCATATTTTGTGAGTATGTGATTTCACAGCTTACTGTAAGCTACAGTAATCAAAACACAATGGTATTGGCATACGGAGAGATTTACAGAACCCTGAACCTGAAACACTGAAGTCTAGGAATAAACTGTTTACATTACTGTCATCTTACTTTTTAAATAATTTTTTTTTCAAAAATGTCAAGGGAGCTCAGTGAGGGAAAGGACAATCTCTTCAACAAATGGTGCTGGAGAAACTGCCAACCCATACACAAAATCAATAACAACGACAATACTTCAGTTTATACAACATCAAAGAAAGTAGCTCGAAATAGATCACAGACTTAAATATATGAGTTAAAACTACTTCAAAAGGAGAAAAAATTGCCTTTTAGTTAGGCAAAGACTTGTAAAACATAATATCCAAAGCATGTTTTTTTAATAATGATAAATTTTATGAAAATCTTAAAATTTTGTAGTTCAAAAGCCATCATTAAGAAAACAAAAAGATAAGCCACACACTAGAAGACAATATTTGCAAATCACGCATATGATCTATCCAGAATATGCAAAGAAGTTAATCATAATTTCAACAGACATTCCACCAAAGACATATACAAGGATAAATAAGAAATGTAACCTACTACCAGTCTATATGGAAATGAAATTAAAAATTCAAGATATGACCATATGATACATCAGTGCCATTTCTAGGTATATATGCAGAGAAAATGAAATCAGTACTATTGAAACATCTATATTTCCATGTTTATTACAGTGCTGCTCTCAAGAAACAAGAAATGGAAACAATTTAAGTGTTCATCAACTGATGAATGTGTTAAAAGAGTATGGGGCATAAACACAAAAGAATATCATTCAGCTATAAAAATAAGGGAGTCCTATCATTTTCAGTGGAAATGGAGATTATTATGTTAAACAAACAAAAAAAGCTATGCATAGAAAGACATGATCTAAAATGGTGGTTACTAGACACTGGGAGAGTAGGGAGGAGGAGGGGTGGGCCAGGGTTCAGTGGTTCCGGTGCCTGTCTTGCAAGCACAAGGGCCCAGGTTCCATCCTGTGGTAACCATATAATGATACTGGGCATGGAGACTCATGCCCAGCAGCAATCAGTACCACATACCACAGTGCCGGCCGTGGTGGCTCATGCCTGTAATCCCAGCACTCGGGAGGCAGAGGCAGGAGGATTGCTGTGATGTGAGTTGGGGGCTGAGCTCAGGGCCAGCCTGAACTACAAATCGAAATCCTGTCTCAAAAAAAAAAAGAAAAGAAAAGAAAAGAAAAGTCTGATTAATGGGTTCTAAATTCCAGGTAAAAAAGAAAACAGGTCTGGAGTGTGCAATTGCACAGTAAGGTGATTACACATAATGATAACATTTACCATGAAAAAGCTAGAAGAAAGGTTTTACAATGTTTCTGCATAAAACCTGATGTTTGAGAAAAGACGTATTTAATCTGACTTACAATTATACCATGTAGATACATTGCCACACAGACTTGTAAGTGAATTTTCACAGCAGTATATTTTAAAATTGTAAAATAACTAATTCATAACTAATTAATCTAAATGTCATCCAAATTGGTAAACATAAATAAATGTGGTATATATCCAACATGAGAATATTAATAACAAAAACTGCTTGGCTGAGGATTTAGCTCAGCGGTTCCAGCATCTACCTGGCAAGCACAAGGTCTTGAGTTCGATTTCCAGTACCACGTATCACAATGCTGGGTATGGTGGTTCACAACTGCAACCCAACACTCAAGAGGTAGAGGCAGGAGGATTGCTGAGGGTATGAGGCTGGACTGGGCTACATAGTGAGTTCAGGGCTAGCCTCAACTATAAAGCAAGACCCTGTCTCAAAAAAACTAAACTAAACTAAAATAACAATAAGAATAAAATTTGCTCATACCTGCTATAATAAAAATAAACCTCAAAAATATTACGAAAAAGAGCAGATATATTACATGATTCCATTTACTTGAAACTAGTAGCAAAAGCAGAACTGTGATGCACAGAAAGCAGGTTAGTGGTCAACATGGGACTGGGAGCGAGAGTGGGCACTGGCTGCAAATGGGCACAAGTGACCCTCCAAGAATTGTTAGAAAATTGGATGTGTTATGATTTACAACTACATAAACACAGTACTGTGAAAATCACTAATTTTCATATGACAGTGGAAATCATAGATATATATATACACACATATATATACGTATATATATATGTATGTATATACACACACATATATGTATATATATACCCATATATATGTGTATAAACATATATATATATATATATATACACATATATCTCCACCATATATATGTGTATACACACACACACACACACACATATATATATATATATATACACACATATATCTCCACCAAAAGGCTTCTAGATTTAATATCCAAATTCAGTAGTATAGCTGGATACAAAGTCAGCACTCAAAAATCAATAGCCTTCTTGTATACAAATAATAAATTCATTGAGAGAGAATTAGGGAAACAACACCTTCCAAAATGGCATCCCCAAAAAGAAATACCTAGGAAGTAATCTAACAAAAGAAGCAAAAGACTGCTACACTGAAAACTACAATACTCTGAAAAAGGAGATCAAAGAAGATATCAAATAATGGGAAGTTACCTCCTGTTCTTGAGTAAGGACCAATGTAGTAAAAATGGCCATACTTTCAAAACTGTTATACAGCTTTAATGCAATTCTGATCAAAACTCCAACAGTATATCTCAAAAAAACTAGAAAAAAAAATCCTAAAATTCATTTGGAATCAAAAGAGATCTGGAATAGCAAAGACAATTTGGGGCAACAAAGGCAAGGCTGGGGGCATCATAATCTCTGACTTGGAATTTTACTCCAAAGCTACTGAAATAAAAATAGCATGGCACTGGCAAGGAAAAAAACAGACCAGAGGATCAGTGGAAAAGACTACTAGGTGCAGAAATAACTCCAGACATACTTAGCCACCTTCTTTTTGACAAAAGAGCCCAATACCTTCACTAAAGAAAAATAATCTCCTTAATAAGTGATCCTAGAAAAACTAGCTTTTCACATGCCAAGGATTGAAACTAGACTCATATGTTTCACCATACACTCACCTAAAATCGAAATGGATGAAATATCAAAACATTAAAACAGAAACACTAAATCTACTGGAAGATAGAAAAAATAGGACTCTTGAAGTCATTGGTATAGGCAAAGACTTTATGAATAAAACTCTACTTGCATAGGGACTATCACCAAAGAATCAACAACTAGGATCTCATCTTATTAAAAGGCTTTTGCACAGCAAGAGAAACCACCAACAGAGTGAAGAGAAACTCACAATATGGGGAAAAAGTTTTATCAGCTATTCATTAGATAAAGGTATAGTAGTAGTATTATCTAAAATATATAAAGAACTTTAAAAAATCAGAAATATAAAAGACTCAAAATTTAAAGACTCCATCCAAAACCAGGCACCTGAAATGAATAGACATTTCTTAGATGAGGGAGTAGAAATACCAAATAAATATATGAAAAAAAGTTCAACATCGCTGGTAACTCAAGAAATGCAAATTACAACAATGTTGAGATTCCATCTCACTCTGGAAAGAATGCCTATTATCAAGAAATCAACCAATAACAAATGCTGGTGGGACTCTGGCTTAAAGAAACCCTTCTTCACTGTTTGTGGGAATGTAGACTGGTGCAGCCTCTGTGGAAAACAATCTGGAGATCCCTCAAAAATTAAAACTAGAAGTATGATTTGACCCAGCCATCCCCCTTCTTGGTATCTTCCTGAAAGAATTAAAGGCATCATAGCACAACAATATATGCACACCCATGTTTATAGCAGCACAGTTTGTAACAGCTGAATCTTGAGAACATCCCAAATGCTCAGCAACCAACGAATGGATAAAGAAGTTGTAGTTTTTTATGCAATGGAGTACTTCTCTACCATAAAGAAGGATGAGCTTCAGACATTTATAGCTAAATGGATGCACCTTGAGATCACACTCATAAAGTGAAATAAGTTAGACACATATGTTTAGGTACTACACATTGTTTCTCTGGTATGAGAAACCAGAAGTAGAAATAAGGACTAAAATAGATAACAGATACGGGGAAATAGGGAGAAAACTTTCAAATGGGAGGGAGCACAGGGAAGAGATAGGGAGGGAGAAAGAAAGAAAGGAAGGGACAAGAAAAAAGTGCAAATAGAAGGGGAAAACGGAGACAAAGATTTTGTACAGGGGGGACTGAGGGGACAGGAAAAGTAGGCAGGACCTATCATGTACAGGTGCAGATTCCGTATATGAATGTTATCGTTATGTAGACCTAAAGCGTACCAATAAAAAACTCAATGTGGAGATAAATTTTTGCTGTAAAAAATTCAAAAAGAAGCTAAACCATAAGGAAATAACTTTTACTTAGGAAAGAGTTTTTAAAAATACCAAAAAGTAGTAGTGCCTGAGGAAATTGCCTTTTTATATGGTATATAATTTCTAAGATTATAAGACTCTTAAGACTAACGTCAAAGGTTCTACTTGTACTTTATGTTTTCTGTTCTTACTGTTCTAGAAATACTTCAAAGTCTCCACACTTGCTTAGCTACCACATCCCTCATTTTAATAGGAAGTATAAAATTTATCATTCCCTTAGTTCATGATTTACTGAATGACAATATTTCACATCTCCTCTAAAGAGATTTTATACAGGCCAAGAAAGAGGGGTGGACAGGACAGAGGGTAGGAGGATAGAAACTACCCTGGCAGTGTGGAGCCTGTGCAGGACACAGCTGCCTGTTAAGAGCATTTGGTCTAGGCCTTAACTGAGCATTGGAATAACCTGTAGTACTTTATGCAGATCTGTGTCCTGGCTGCACTTAGAGTAAGGTTGCCAAAGCTCCACAGGTGCCTGCAATGTGCAGAGAAGTGCAGAAACACTGGACCAGAGAAAAGGGAGCTACTGGAAGTTATGCATTAAGGCTCAACTGGCTCTTGGAAATGTGGTATGGAACAGACAGACACACTGCAGCATCTAGAACAGCAGCACCACATGGCAGGCAATTCCTGGCCATATGTGATTGTAAGTGCTGTCGTAAGTGCCAGATGCTTACATGATTCGCTCAGTAAAGAACAACATAACCCCAGACATGGTGGGGGAAATGTATGAGAAAGTTCTTGCTATTATATGAGAGA
The DNA here is from genome assembly GCA_004026965.1 of Petromus typicus. NCBI lineage: Eukaryota > Metazoa > Chordata > Mammalia > Rodentia > Petromuridae > Petromus > Petromus typicus. The sequence goes on along the minus strand of PVIR01000663.1, from coordinate 1,955 downwards.
ATGAAGTCTACAAAAAAGAAGTCCAAGAGCGAAGGACTAGAGAAGACATAGAACTGTACCAAAATGTCCCTGGCATATAAGAAGGATTAGGTAGCTCAAAGGAAGACCAGCTTCCTCAGAGCTCAGGAGTAGGCTACTGCTAAGAGCTAAAGCTATACCAAACAAATTTCTATGAAGATTTTTCAGACAAGGAAAATAAACTTCTTGATGAAAGTAGCTGAAAAAGAGTTATATAAATGTCTACTCTTACATTTTTATGGGACAGTGTTGATCTTCAGTCCTTCAATTTTAAGAAGATTCATAATATCTCAGAGCTGAAAAATGACCTTTGGAGTCATCTAATTCAAACACTTCATTTTATAGACAAGAAAACTGAAGTCCAGAGAGAGAACATGACTTAACAGAAACTGATCAGGGCCCCCAGTTGGGGGACATTTATAAAGAAACATGATTAAAACATTTATTTTAAGAGGCAAAAGTGATTCTATCTTGGGGTCCAAGATGATCAGTCTTTCCAGTTGCTGGAAAGAGCTAGTGCCATTACACTTCCTCAAGGATTGCTGGAACAAAAATGGCTCTATCATCCTTTAAAATAGAACATTTCATTTAGTCAGCCATACTGAAATACGTAGACTTTAAAAGAGTGCATTTTCTCCCCCAGGATAATCTAGGAACATCTTATGCCTACTTCTCCTGCATTTGGTGCCATACATCCAATGTACTACTCCTGGTGTCATAAAATAAACCAAAAAAATAGAGACAGATCCAATATCACATTCCACTTTATACTAGGCGAGGTTCTATGTCAAAGGCCACTTGCAGAAACACCACAAAAATAAACTGAAAGGGAAGAAATGGGTATGGGAGAGTGGGCAGGGGGACTGAAACACAATGAAAATAATACTTTGTGTTCCTATTTTAAGTGCTTCTCTCAATGCTATATGCATAGCAGCTAGAGGCAAGCTGGAAAGCAGCCAGGTCCTGGCTGCCAGCAAAAATTTTGTCACCTCCTTTGAACATCTGAAGTATGTTTACCCAATAGATTTCATTAAATTACACTTCCATTAGGAAGCATACAATGTTGATACTCATCTCAAAGATCAAAGGGATCGCTAAGAGGCATGTCATCCTGCTCCCCAGCTGATTGCTATTTCTGGGCCAATCAAGGAAAGGAGCCAGAACAATACTTAGTTAAAAAAAATTGTAGCATCTCCCCAAGGACTATAGACTAAGAATCTGCAGCCCCATTATCAAAATGAGCATATCATTAATGACAATACACATACAGTGAGTTATTTTAATACAACTCCTACACAACAAACAAGCTGGATTTGGGTCATTAGCTGAATTTGTAAAAGAGTATTTCTGAGGGCTGAAAAACTCTTTAGTAAAAGCACAAAGTTAAAGACAGAGGCTTCTTTACAGATGCAAGAAAAAATATAGTTTTTATTAATTTTATAGTGACTTTCAACCAACAAGTGAGTTGGGTTGGAGATGGTAAATTTAGTTACTGACAAGGTATAATACTTTTTGCTCAACTAATTTTTTGATGGGGGATTTATAAAGAAATATGATTAATACATTTATTTTAAGAGGCAAAAGTGATTCTATCTTGGGGTCCAATGATTGAAGAAGAAAACAATTAATTTCCAGGAACAAGGAACATTAGGGGCAAAGAAATAACTTTTGGCTATTGGAAATTAAGAAATAAAAACAAGTTTCAACTCAGGACAAAATTTCTTAGGTAGTTAATAGAGTTTTGTTTTTTTTTTTTAGGTTTTTGGAGACAGGGTCTCGCTTTGTGGTTCAGGCTGGCCCTGAGCTCAGCCTCAAACTCACATCACAATCCTCCTGCCTCTGCCTCCCGAGTGCTGGGATTACAGGCGTGAGCCACCACGCCCGGCACTGTGGTATGTGGTACTGGTTGCTGCTGGGTGTGGGTCTCCACACCCAGT